>MU756673.1:234652-269025 GCA_026770625.1 Nicotiana glauca
ATATATATGCAAAATAATAATTAGTTGATGAAATTTATGCTTCAGACTCAAGATTGATGATACACCTTTATGAAAGCTTATTAGTTTTAATGTTAAACCCGACTGATGAATTTTGCATCCAACACATGAAATATGTTAAACGAAAGCCTAAAGAAAATAATAAATAAATTAAATTATCATTAATTTAATTTTATTAATTAGTATCTGAATCTTAATATGGAAAGTTAAATAAGATTTGATAGAACATTGTGAAATTGAACTAAGAAGTGCAATTAAAAAATTTTACTCGAATTATTTGTAAAATATTATGGTAGATATAAATTTTGAAAATTTTAAATTAATTTCATAATAAGAAGCTTTGTAATTAAATTCTATGATCCCCGTTGTGCCTAAATAATAGAAATATAAAAAATATTTTCATGGCAGAAAAAAAAACCCAGATGTTTTGAAAAATGATTTTAACCCTTAAAACTTGTGTTATAAATTTATAAGTTTTTTCACCTAGAGGGAAGGAAGGAAATTGCCGAATTTTAGGCCATTTTTCTTAAAAAATTTGCCCACACGAATTTACTATTTTTTGAATATTATTTAGGTAACACAAAAGAATACCCTGGAATATTCGAGGATTGTAATCATGCTGATAGTGAAGATTTCAAAGTGTTTCTTGGAACTGGAGACTCTCATGATAGATGAGCTTTATTCATGCTTCAAGAGATAATATGTGAAACCTTGTAGGTGTTAGTTATTTATTTACATGTGAGTAGATATTGAGGTTGTTCCGATACGGTGGCCAAGTCACTAAATTTGACATACTAATATAGAATAATTGAATGCAAAACTTGAATAATAAAAAACTAAAACCTTTCATATCTGGCTAACCACATGCCAAATCGTGGATAAAAAAAATCATAGTACCACAACTTACGCATACCAAAAAACTAAGAATCACAAGAAAAATGAAAAGTTAAATCTGCCATTAAAACAAGAAATCAAGAAAGATTTTTAGCATAAATTAGTAAGCTAGACATGAAAAATTAAATACCATAAAAAATCAACAGAAATTCATAAAATTGTCACAAATATTAAAAATTTGCACAAAACTTACTCTCTCATCTATATAATTATTAGTGGAAGAAGAAGTAGAAAAGGAGATGCTGGGTAGGAGAGGCTAAAATAGAACCGGTAATGTAACATGTCATGTGGCGTTCATCTCAATAAAATTTTAGGCCATGTTGATGAGGATAACAGTGGGCATAGTGAAGGGGCCCAATAGATGAGAGATATTTTTGCACCACTTCTATAATTTGGGAGTTTGGGAGGAGGGGGGTGCGGGGGACTATAAGAGGTATAAATTATTATTTTTGCGTAATAAAAAAAAAGTGTTGACTATTTTCCTTCTTTTATTATATACTAATTTTTGGTTCGCGCGTTGCGCGTGTACCCTATCTAATGAGCATAAGATTTTTAAAAATCACATGAATATAAATCTATAAAAGTATTAGATTTAAACTAATGAATTTAATTTAAATATAATTTTAGTAACAACTATCTCAACAAAAAATCATAGCTACCTTTTAAGGGTAAAACTTGTTGTATTTTAATATGTTGCATGTTGACTTATGTCTAAATCTCACTGCATTCTAATTTCTTATAACATTGAAATTTAGGCAATTCTTTTCAAGTCGAGCATGTAAAATTTGGTAAGAAACGGTGGTCATATGACGTGATTCGGAACCTAAGTTGTAAAATTAAAACTTCAAAAGTTCTTGAGATTTTCTTTAATTTTTAGGCTAAAAATAGTTGTTGATATTATTTTGGTAATTTAATTGCACAAGTAAGTCTGTATGATATTTTTGGGTTAGTGTGCATATCTGGTTTGGATCCCCGAGGGCTTTGGTGAATTTTGGATAGGCCACAACGTGAAATTTGGATTTACGAAGTTGCAGATTTTTAGCTAGTATGTTGCAGGTCTGCAGGCTTCGCAAATGCGAAAAATACCTGGTCTGGCTTGGGGTCGCAAATGCGACGTAGTCATCGCAAAAGCGATATCCCAAATGCAAAGGGCCCATCGCATTTGCAAAGTGCCCTGGAAGAATCCTTCAGTGTCGCAAATGCGACAATCCCATCGCAAAAGCGAGTTCGCAATTGTGAACATTAATCGCAAATGCGATGATAGCAGTCTTATGAAGGGTTCGCAATTGCGAATCCTGGTCGCAATTGCGAACCCTGCAACCTACAAATTCATAACTTAGCCGAAAATCTTTTATTTTTCAAACTCTTTCAAAACATAAACCCTCTTGGGCGATTTTCCAAAAACAAGTACTCTTCCAAATCGATTGTAAGTCATTTCTAACTCGTTTTCATTAATCTTTAAGATCGTTTCACATGATTTCAACTCAAAATCAAGCGTTTCCATAAGGAAATTAGGTGTTTTGGGTAGAACATATATTTTTCAAATTTTAGGGATTTGGACCTCGATTTGAAGTCTGATTTCAAAATAAATTATATATTTGGGTACGTGTGGCAATTGGTAATCGGATTTTAGTTCGAACCTCGGGTTTTGACCATGCGGGCTTGGGGGCAATTTTTGACTTTTTGGAAAAAACTTTAGAAAATCTATTTTCATGCATTGAAATTGATTCATTTAGTATTTATTGATATAGTTAAGTAACTTTTGGCTAGATACAAGCAAATTGGTGGTAGAATCAAGAGGTAAAGTGATAGTTGAGACTTGAATTATGTTCGTGGCATCGAGGTAAGTATTTGGTCTAACCATTGCTAGAGGGATTAGGATTTGTGTCCTATTTTCTATGTGTTATTTGTTGAGTATGACGTATAGGCATGGTGACGAGTATCTATACATTGGTGTCAAGCATGCCCGTGACTCTTATACTATGATTAATGTGACTCAGTTTATATTGTTCATGCCTTATGTGATGATTTTTATTGTTGAGCAATAGTGGTATTTGAATATTGAAGAGTGTTGGCTCAAGTGGTATAATGAATTGTGGAAGTAAAATTGGCAATTGAAACTTATAGAGCATTGGCTCAAGTTATGAAGTGAGTTGTGAAGTTAATGTGAAAAAGAGAAGAGAATTATTATATGGTCTCCCTTGCCGGGATGTTGTTGCTTTTAACGCTATCTCCCTTGCCGGGATGTTGATGCTTTTGATATTGTTCCCTTGCCGGGATTTGATTGATGAACTATTGTTCCCTTGCCGGAATTTTATTATGATTTTATTTATTTTCTTGCCCTTATTTCTTGTGATTGTTGTTTGGGTGAGGAAGAGTGTTAAAGCACGAAGGGTGATGTCGTGTATTATTTTGGTAAGAGAGTGTTAAAATATGAAAGGTGATGCCGTGTATGATTTTTGTGAGGAAGAGTGTAAAAGCACGAAGGGTGATTCCATGCCGCACAATGTATAATTTTGTGTCGATTATATTGATTTTATGGTGTGGACGAGAGTAAAAGCACGAAGGGTGATGCCGTGCATATTATATTGATTCTTATGTTAAGGAAGAGAGTAAAAGCACGAAGGGTGATGCTGTGCACTTGTGTGATTTCTGATTCTTGTTGATAATTGAGTTATGGTGTTCCGTATATTTACATGATGTCCTTCTGTTATCATTTGATGTTTCCCTGCAGCATGTTTCCCCCTCCCATCTTTAACTGTACATTCCTACTTTTATTTTCCGTTATATATGATTTAACTGCACAGATTATTTGGTAGTTTGGTACTAGCTTCGTCACTACTTCGCCCGAGGTTAGGCTAGACACTTACTAGCACATGGGGTCAGTTGTGCTGATACTACACTTTGCACTGTGTGCAGATCTCGGTACTGGAGCATACATACCGTAGCTTTGGGTTGCTGCCTTTAGTCTTTTCGGAGGTCCAAGGTAGTCTTGCAGGTGTCCACAGGCCCTAGCGTCTCCCTCTATCCTTTCATTCTGTTTCATTTATGTATTTCAGAAATAGTGTTATATTCATTTTTGGACCTTGTTTGTAGTATTCCTACACCGTCTGTGAAATTGTAACAATAGTTCTAGGTAGTCTTTGTTTAAGAAATTGTATCGAAAATATTCAAATGGTTTTATTTGTTTCTTCCACTTGTTTAAATTTCATTGTTTAAAAGTTAGTTCATAATTGTTAAAAGATTAAAAATGGGAAAAATGTAAATTGTTAGCTTGCCTAGATTTCACTAGTAGGCGCCATCACGACTCCCGAAGGTGGAAAATTCGGATCGTGACAACTTGGTATCAGAGCTCTAGGTTACATAGGTCTCACAATTCACGGACAAGCTTAGTAGAGTCCGAGGGATCGGTACAGAGATGTCTGTATTTATCCTAGAGGCTACAGAGTTAGGAAAAACTTCACATCTATTCTTTCCTGTCGTGCTGTTTGGTTTCTCAATGCTGATTGAATTTCTACTCTGTTCTTTCGCAGATGGTGAGAACACGCACTTCCACATCCACTGATCAGTAGCCTGAGCCCCCAGTAGCAGCTCCCACGAGGGGTAGAGGGCGAGGCCGATGCCATGCTAGAGGCCGAGGCAAGGGCAGCGCTTAGCCTAGAGCAGCAGCACCAGCGGAAGAGCCTCAGGTTGAGTTTGATTATGAGGTTCCGGCCCAGCCAGTTTCGGTGGGCCCAACTCAGGTCCCAGAGGGGCTCATTGTTATCCCGGTACTTCAGAATTCTCTGGTCCGTCTAGTGGGCCTTATAGAGAGTATCGCACAGGTAGGCTTTCTTCCTGTAGAACAAGCCGTCTTTCAGGCTGGAGAAGGAGCCTAGACTCCTGCTACCCGCACTCCGGAGCAGATGGCTCCCCAATTTCAGACTCCAGCAACTCAGCCAGTTGGAGCAGTTCAGTCGGGTGTGGTAGCTCAGCTCGGTGATGGATCAGCTATGTCACCTAATGCCTTGTGGAGATTGGACAAGTTCACCTAGCTCTTCATTACCACTTTCAGG
Organism: Nicotiana glauca; assembly: GCA_026770625.1. Lineage (NCBI taxonomy): Eukaryota > Viridiplantae > Streptophyta > Magnoliopsida > Solanales > Solanaceae > Nicotiana > Nicotiana glauca. The sequence goes on from MU756673.1 coordinate 239,620, forward strand.
GTCGACTTTGCTACTTTTCGCTTATCTAGATCCGCCAAGACTTGGTGGAGAGATTATTGTTTGGCTAGACCAGTTGGGTCACCAGCTTTGACTTGGGATCAGTTTTTTCAGCTATTTTTGGAGAAGTTTCTTCCTGTCACTCAGAGGGAGATCTGTCGGAGGCAGTTTGAGCGTCTCCAGCGGGGTTCCATAACGGTTACTCAGTACAATACCAGTTTTATTGATTTGGCCCGTCATGCACTTCTTATACTTCCCACTGAGAAAGAGAGTGAGGACGTTCATTGAGGTACTCATTTAGCCTATCGACTTCAGATGGCTAAGGAGACGGAGAGTGAGATTTCTTTTCAGGATGCGGCCAATGTGTCAAGGAGAGTGAGATGATTCTATTGTAAGGGGGTGGTTAGGGGTTTGACAAAAGGCCTCGTTATTCAGGCAGATTTAGTGGTACCTCATCAAGAGGCAGGGATTCGTATGGTAGAGGCCATCCTCCTAGGCCTTTTCAGTCAGCACTTCAGGTTTCTTATGGTGGTTCAAGTGGTCGTGGTTCTCATATGTAGTATTTTGATCAATAGTCCTACAGTGCACCACCAGCCCCTATTAGTGCACAGTCAGGGTCAGCAGCCGAGGACTTGTTATACTTGTGGTGATATGGGGCATATTGCTAGATTTTCCCTCGAGCATTGAGCAGTTCTCAGCATCAGGGTTCCGGTGCCATGGTTCAGACATCGAGTGTTCCACAACCCGCTCAGCCAGCTAGAGGTGGAGGTAGAGGTGCTAGAGGTGGAGGTCAGGTCGCTTGAAGTGGAGGCCAGCCAGCAGCAGGTCATCCCAGAGATGTAGTTCAGAGTAGTAGGGTCCAACCCTGATGTTATGCTCTTCCAGCCAGGCCCGAGGATGAGGCTTCTGATGCAGTTATCACAGGTGCTGTTCTGGTTTGTAGTAGAGATGCTTCAGTTCTATTTGATCCAGGATCTACGTACTCCTATGTGTCATCTTATTTTGCACTATATATGGTCATGCCTAGTGATTCTTTGAGTGCCCCTGTATATGTGTCTACGCGGTGGGTGATTCTATTGTGGTAGATTGTGTCTATCATTCATGTGTAGTTGTGATTGGGGGTCTTAAGACTCATGTATATTTGTTGCTTTTGGACATGGTTGATTTTGATGTCATATTGGGGATGGACTGGTTATCACCATACCATGCTATCTTGAATTATCATTCCAAGACTATGACCTTAGCTTTGCCGAGTTTACCTCGTTTAGAGTAGAGAGGGACTCCTGGTCATTCTCCCCGTAGTGTTATCTCATATATGAATGATCGATGTATGGTCGAGAACGGGTGTTTGGCCTATTTGGCATATGTTCGTGATTTTAGTGTAGAGGTTCCTTCTATTGATTTTGTGCATGTAGTTTGCAAGTTTGTAGAGGTATTTCCTTCAGACCTGCCAGGTATGCCACCCAACCGGGATATTGACTTCTATATTGATTTGGCTCCGGGCACTTAGCCCATTTCCTGAGTTGAAAGAGTTGAAGGAGCAATTGAAAGACTTGCTTGAAAAAGGCTTCATTAGACCTAGTGTCTCGCCTTGGGGTGCGTTGGTGTTGTTTGTTAAGAAGAAGGATGGATCGATGAGAATGTGTATAGATTACCAACAGTTGAACAAGGTTACAATCAAGAATACGTATCCATTGCCGATGATTGATGATTTGTTTGACCAGCTTCAGGGTGCCAAGGTATGTTTGAAGATTGACTTGAGATCTGGCTACCATCAGTTGAGGATTACGGCATCTGATGTCCCTAAGACAATTTTCCGCACTCGCTACGGGCATTATGAGTTCTTGGTGATGTCATTCGGGTTGACAAATGCCCCAGTAGCTTTTATGGATTTGATGAACCGAGTGTTCAGGCCTTACTTGGATTCATTCTTGGTAGTCTTCATTGATGATATTCTGATTTATTCCCACTGTCGGGAGGAGCATGAGCAGCATCTAAGAGTTGTTCTTCAGACTTTGAGAGATAGTCAGTTGTATGCTAAGTTTTCGAAGTGCGAGTTTTGGTTGGGGTCAATTGCTTTCTTGGGTCATGTTGTTTTAATAGAGGGTATTCAGGTATACCCAAAGAAGATAGAGGCAGTGAAGGACTGACCTAGACCCGCATCAACTACAGAGATCCGGAGTTTCTTGGGTTTGGCAGGCTATTATCGTCAGTTTGTGGAGGGATTTTCATCTATTGCAGCTCCGATGACTAGGTTGACCCATAAGGGTGCCCAGTTCATATGGTCGGACGAGTGATAACTACGATTTAACACATTTTATGCCCATACTTGCCTATGCTTTGTGTATGAATTGCTACAAAATAGTCATAAAATGCTTACAAGTTGCGCTTGATTGTAGGTTTGAGAAACAAGATGACAAATGTCAAAGATCGGCTCAAAACAGAGTGAAAACTGCCAAGTGTCAAAGACCAAGTGAAGTGGGGATCAAGTGAACCTAGCGCGGACCGCACTGATTTGCCATGCGGTCACACTAGGATATTTAGAGAGTGAATATTTCAAGGGCATCCTGTGCGGTCCGCGCTCATCTTTATGCGGTCCGCACTTGTAAAGATTCAGAGACCTAAAATTCAAGGCCAAGTCCCACACGGCCGCACGCTACAAATCAGTGCGGTCCGCGTGGGTGAGATTCAGAGAGATGTTGATATTGCCCAAGTCCTTCCACGCGGCCGCGTTCCATTTATACGCGGTCCGTGTCCGTCAGCCAGTGCGGCGGCGCTACGTTCTTGCGCGGTCTGCGCCCCTAACTTCAGAGAAGAGAAATTTGCAAGACCAAGAGCCTACGCGGCTGCGTTACATTTATGCGCGGTCCGCGCTGACCCCGAAGTGGCATTTTTGTCCAGTTTTTCCAATCCGGTATAAATAGAACATTATACCATTTTTAGGTTAAGTTTTGTACATCTGATAGCTACTGCGCTCGTGAGACATATGTTTTAGCCTTTTTTGGGCATTTTGAGCTTATTTCATCATAGATTATTGTAGTTTAACATTAGCAATTAATTAATATGGTTGTTTCATCTTCTATTTCTTCAGTTTTGCCTTTAATTATGTCTAGCTAAACCCATTAGCTAGGGTTGTTCTCAACCCTAGTATGGGTAATTGATAGGTGTTGCTTCTTAATGATAGATTGATATTGGGTGTTTGTTATTTGGGTTAATTTTATAGTTTAATTCAGGATTGGTGGTTGCAAACATTGATTCTAGCTTAGTGGGTTTTGACTCTTCTTGAGAAAGAGAGTCTATGACCCCAAAATCGACCCAACAAGGATTTGGGATGGACCAATGAGAAATGGCAGTCCCAATTAACAGGTTAAACCTCGAGAGAGTAATCACCCTACTTGAACCCTAGTTGTTTGGTCTAATTGTCCTACTCAATTGGCCTCGAGAGAGTCAATTGGGCAAAATTGCTCTCTCTACCAGGAGGTGTGAGAGTGGGTAAAATTGTGCAATGGTTATAACATTGATCCCAAATATGTCAATCTATTGTTAGTAGTCTCTACCCGTTAGTTAACCACCTAGGTGATGCCATGACCCTAGTGCCTGTCTCTATCTTAATTACAACTTAGCAAATATTTCTTTAGCATAATTTAGTCTTACCCTTTGTTGATAATAGTAGTTGATAGTAGAAAATCCAAAAATGTTAGAAGTAAAATTAGAAGCACAAACTCATTCTTAGTCTATACAAATACGCAACTTCATTCCAAGCTCCATGTGGAAAATCAACCCCGATACCACTATTCGGGTAAAAGTCTTAGCGCCCACTCTTCCTACCGTGGTGTAAGGTTGAGTTTTCCGCGATCACTTTTTGGCACCGTTGCTGGGAAGCTTATGGTGTTGACTATTTGCGTAGCTATTTTTGTGTTTTGCTTCTCTTTCCTTCTTTTTACTAACTTTATTTGTGTCGATCCATCAGGTACACATGGCTCTAAACGGAAATGACCCTTTTGGCAATGCCTTGGTAGGGGAGGAGGTTGAAGATGTTGAGCAAGATGAGATTCCGGTACCTCAAGTACCACGGAGAGGTAGAAATGCCAATGCAAATCCGAATGACCAAATCCCAGACCCTCCTCCACCACCGCCAAGAGTGGCTCCAAGAGTCCTTCCAAACCAGGGTTATGCAAGTGCCATAGTTCCTCCCCGAATCCGGTTGGGGAATTTTCAAATCACCAATATTATGTTGACTTTGCTCGAACAAAGAGGGTATTTTACGGGCGCCTCCGACCAAAATTCATATAAGCACTTGAAGGGGTTCGTAGATACTTGTTGGGGGAGTAAGCAAACAAACGTGTCAGAGGATGTTTTGAGATTGAGGCTTTTCCCGTTCTCTCTTTGGGGTAAAGCATTGGATTGGTTAGAAAGGCTTCCAAATCATTCCATCACAATGTGGGATGAATTGGCGGACAATTTCATTGCCAAGTTATTTTCTTCAAGTCATATGGCGGCGCTCCGTGATGAAATTTTGGCTTTCAAACAAGAGCCAACGGAACCCTTGCACGAAATATGGGAGAGATTTAGAACTATGGTTAAAGAGTGTCCAAATAATGATATGAATGATGTGATGATCCAACAAACATTCTATAGGGGCATCAACACAACCAACCAATGTATTGTGAACCAATTGAAGAGTGGAAATTTTATGAAGCTCCCGTACAATGAAGCTTGTGATGTGTTAGATGAAATAGCCGATACTTCTTCGGCGTGGCAAAGCCAGGCAAACGTTCCTCAAGGTGATCCTAATGTCATACATTTGCATAGAGAGTTGCATGATCATGGACAAGCCATTGCCGAACTCACAACAACAATGAACCAATTGGCGAAGGCGCAATTGCAGAAAATTCAAAACCCACACCAAGTCAATGCCATGGAAGGAGTGAATATTATGAAAAGAAGGCAAAGAGGGCAACGACCTCAAGGAAATTGTGATAACTATGATAATGGTGGTGGTTATTCGAACGAGTGCTATGATGAGAAAAGTGAAGATTGTCAATATGTTAACAACTACCAAGGAAATAGAGGAAACCAAGGAAATCGACAATGGCAATCCCAAGGAAATTGGGGCAATCAACAAGGAGGCGGAAATTGGAATAACAATAATCAACAACAAAGTGATGGAAATTGGAATAGGAATAACCAAAACAACAATTAGGGGAACCAAGGAAACAATGGTGGAAATTGGAATGGAAACAACAACAGCAATTGGAAAAACAACAAGGTCAAGGTGGGTGGAACAACAATTGTGGTCAAGGTAATCGGGGGCAAGGCTTTAAAAGGCCTCCGATGTTTCAACAACCGACCAACCCGCCACCGTTTCAATCTCAAGGGTTTAGTTCTTCGAGAAATGAATTTGGGAGAATTGAGGTTATGTTTGAGCAAATGATGAAGAAGAACCAAGACTCCGATGCTCAATTGGCTTCACACAACACTTCCATCCGTAACTTGGAGGTGCAACTTGGTCAAATTTCTCAATCTCTAAATACTCGCCCAAAGGGTGCTCTACCAAGTGACACGGTATTAAACCCTAAGGGTGGGCAAAACAATCATGTGATGGCGGTGACCACGCGAAGTGGAAGAGATGGTGATGTGCATGCCTCAAGAGAAAATCAAGCTATGGTTGATGAAGATGAGTTGCGTGATGATGATATGCCTTTGGGGGTTGAAGATGTAGTGGAACCAAGTGTGAGAAATGATGTGCGGATTGATATTCATGAGGTTGAGGAGGAGACACAAGAGGATGTGAGCCCGTCTAGGGAACACGTGATTGATATGCCCGAACCGGTGGTGCCCAAAGCCAAGGCACCCTTACCTAGGCCTCCTCCGCCCTATCCTCAACGGTTGGCCAAGCAAAAGGGTGACAACCAATTCAAGAAATTCATTGAGATGATGAAGAGTTTGACTATCAATGTGCCTTTGGTTGAGGCACTCGAGCAAATGCCGGGGTACGAAAAGTTCATGAAGGATTTGGTTACAAAAAAGAGATCAATGGAGTGTGAGACAATCAAGACGACCCATCAAGTGAGCGCAATTGTACACTCTAAGGCTCCAAAACTTGAGGACCCCGGCGCATTCACTATCCCGTGTACCATTGGAAGTGCCGACTTTGCAAAAGCCCTTTGTGACTTGGGGGAAAGTATAAACTTAATGCCATATTCGGTCTTCAAGACTTTGGGAATCGGACAACCTTGCTTGACTTCAATGAGGCTCCAAATGGCGGATAGGTCAATGAAGCAGCCTTTGGGTATAATCGATAATGTCCTTGTTCATGTTGATAAATTCATCTTGCCGGCCGACTTCATGATACTACATTGTGAGGTGGACTTTTAAGTCCCAATTATCCTTGGAAGAACTTTCCTAGATACGGGGAAGGCTTTGGTCGATGTCGAGGCGAGAGAGTTGACTTTTCGTGTTGGTGATGAAAAGGTGGTGTTCCATGTGTGCAAGTCTATGAGGCAACCAAATAGCACTGAGGTGTGCTCGTTTGTTGACATTGTTACGGCGGTGATAGTGGATGACACAAGCACAATGATTAATGTTGAAGATCCACTTGAAGCTGTGCTTTTGAACATGGATGCTAATGATGATGCCGGGAGAATTGAATGTGTAAATGCTTTGCATGGTATGGGCTCGTATTCTTATGAGCCTAGGAAGTTATCCTTGGACCTTGAGAATCGTAAAACTCCCCCAACCAAGCCATCTATTGAGGAGCCGCCAGTGTTGGAGTTGAAACCACTTCCTCCTCACCTCAGGTATGAATACTTAGGCCCTAATTGCACTTTGCCTATTAATCTTTCGTCTTGCTTGACTAACATGCAGGTTGATGCCACTTTGGCGGTTCTACAAAAGTGCAAGAGGGTGATTGGATGGACCTTGGCGGATATTCGGGGTATAAGCCCCACTTTTTGCACGCACAAGATCATTTTGGAGGATGATGCAAGGCCGTCTCTTGAACATCAAAGAAGAATAAATGAAGCTATGCAAGAGGTGGTAAATAAAGAGGTTATCAAGTGGTTGGATGTCGGTATGGTTTACCCAATTTCGGATAGTTCATGGACCTCTCCAGTCCAATGTGTGCCAAAGAAGGGTGGAATGACGGTCATCACTAATGCCAACAATGAGTTGATTCCTACTCGGACGGTTACGGGTTGGAGAGTGTGTATGGATTATAGAAAGCTCAACAAGGTCACGAGAAAAGAACATTTCCCTCTACCATTCTTGGACCAAATGCTCGATCGTCTTGCGGGCCGGGCTTATTATTGTTTTATAGATGGTTATTCGGGGTACAATCAAATTCTCATTGCCCCGGAGGATCAGGAGAAGACAACCTTTACATGTCCGTATGGCACATTCGCTTTCTCGAGAATGCCATTTGGACTTTGTAATGCCCCGGCAACCTTCCAAAGATGTATGATGGAAATCTTCACTGACATGGTGTAGGATATTCTGGAGGTCTTCATGGACGATTTCAGCGTGGTGGGGACTCATTTGAAGAATGCCTAGTGAACTTGGATACGGTGTTGAAAAGATGTGAAGAAACCAATCTTGTACTCAACTGGGAGAAATGTCACTTTATGGTGCAAGAGAGTATTGTGTTGGGTCACAAAATCTCAAAACATGGAATTGAAGTCTATAAGGCAAAAATTAAGATGATCTCGAGGCTCCCTCCCCCTACTTCTGTCAAAGGGGTGAGGAGTTTTCTTGGTCACGCCGGGTTCTACCGGCGATTCATTAAAGACCTCTCGAAAGTTGTGAACCCGCTTTGTAAATTATTGGAAAAGGATGTCAAGTTTGTCTTTGATGAGAGGTGCATGGAGTCCTTTGAGCTATTGAAACACAAGTTGACCACAACACCTATTATCACCGCACCTAATTGGGAATTGCCTTTTGAACTTATGTGCGATGCAAGTGATGTGGCCATAGGTGCGGTGCTTGGCCAAAGAATCAACAAAATGTTCCATCCTGTGTATTATGCTAGCAAAACAATGAATGAAGCCCAAAGAAAATACACAGTGACGGAAAAGGAGCTATTGGCTATTGTGTTTGCGATGGAGAAATTTTGCCCTTATCTTATGGGGGCGAAGGTGATCATACACACAGACCATGCAGCCCTCCGGTATTTGATGACAAAGAAAGATTCGAAAGCAAGGTTGATGAGATGGGTGCTACTCCTTCAGGAATTTGATCTAGAGATTGTGGATAGGAAAGAAAGCGAGAATCAAGTTGCGTACCATTTGTCCCGGCTAGAGGAAGACGGGAGACTAAGCAATGGTGTTGATATAAATGATACTTTCCCCGACAAGCAGCTTCTTTTCATTTCCATGGGTGACATATCTTGGTTCGCGGACATTGCCAGCTTCATTATGACCGGCAATGTCCCGTGTGAGCTCTCTTCCAACCAAAGGAAGAAACTCAAGCGGGATAGCTTGGATTTTTATTGGGATGATACGTATTTGTTTAAAATTTGTACGGACGGGGTGATAAGAAGATGTGTTCCAGAAAGTGAGCAAATGAACATATTGGAGGCTTGTCACTCTTCTCCCTATGGTGGCCATCATAGGGGAGTGAGGACGGCATCAAAGGTTTTGAGTTGCAACTTCTATTGGCCGACGTTGTTTCAAGATGCTAGTGACTTGTGATGCATTCCAAAGAGCTGGCGGGATTTCAAAAAGGGATGAGATGCCTCTCAATACAACTCTCGAGGTGGATATTTTTGATGTTTGGGGCATTGATTTCATGGGCCCATTCATGAGCTCTTGTGGGAACACGTATATTCTTGTGGTGGTGGACTATATGTCAAAGTGGGTTGAAGCCGTGGCTCTTCCCAACAATGAAGGCCGAAGTGTCGTGACATTCTTGAAAAAGAGTATCTTCACTAGGTTTGGAACCCCTCTTGCTATCATTAGTGATGGGGGGTCCCATTTTTGCAACAAGGCTTTCGACTCATTGCTTGCTAAATATGGAGTTAACCACAAAGTGACCACACCCTATCATCCATAAGCTAGCGGTCAAGTGGAGGTCTCAAATCGGGAAATAAAGAGTATTTTGTCCAAAACGGTGAATGCTAATAGGACCGATTGGTCGAAGAAATTAGATGATGCTCTTTGGGATTATCGGACGGCTTACAAGAATCCGATTGGTATGTCTCCATATCGGTTGGTGTTTGGTAAGGCTTGCCATCTCCCGGTGGAACTAGAACACAAGGCTATGTGGGCATTGAGGAAGTTGAACTTGGAATGGGATGTTGCAGCCAACCTCCGAGTGGAGCAATTGAATGAACTTTTTGAGTTTAGATTTCATGCTTACTCCAGCTCGTCCTTGTATAAGGACAAGATGAAGTACCTTCATAACAAGTGTGCTCGGGGTAAAGAATTCAAGGTGGGCGACATGGTTCTTCTTTTCAATTCCCGGTTAAGGTTATTTCCCGGGAAGCTCAAATCTAAATGGAGTGGTCCTTTTGAAGTGGTATTTGTGACTCCTTTTGGTGCTCTTGATCTCAAAAACAAGAACGGTGAAGTGTTCTGGGTCAATGGGCATCGTGTCAAGCAATATTTGGGAAAGATTGATGACAACCACGTGGTGGCACTCATTCATTTGAAGTGATATGATGGTAACATGTGTCGTGCCGCGACGTTAAATCGGGCACTTAATGGGAGGCAACCCATGTCTTTTTCTCCTTCTTTGATTTTCTTTGTAGACTAGGATTTTTGAGCTCATGGTTTGTGAGATGTTGCAGGGGATAATGTTGAACCAGTGCAGGACAAAAGCAAAAAAATGTCAGGTCTCTGAAGGTTCGCGGTCGCGCCACAAAACAGTGCGGTCCATGTAGGCGGGTGCAATAGGGTGTTGAGTCTCTGAAGTTTTCCACGCGGTCGCGCAACAAAATAGTGCGGTCCGCGTGGGGCAGCCCAGTCAATGAGGAGGATAAACATCCAGTACGGTTCGCGTCCATTTCTGTGCGGCTGCGCTGGTAGGTAGGTGACGGGTCCCACAGGTTTTCTATAAGTAGAGACCTTAGGCCTCATTTTACCCTTTTCGCACTTTGACTTCCTGAGCTTAAATTTTCACTATTCACTGAGACCCTTGCTTCACGTAGTTCAATCTTCATAATCCCTGGTAACATTCCTTGCTAATTTCATTCATAGTTTTAATTTTTGATTATTTTGCTTGCTTCCCAGTCCCAGTAGTATAACTTCTTATTTCTTCTCATTTTTCTTATGTTTATTTATTAGGTTAGATTTTGTGTGTTAATTTTGAACAATGGGCATAAATTTAAATGTGGTTAATTGAGTAGGGACAATTAGGACCCATAATTTGATCAAAAATGGACTCAAATGAATAATCCCTAACTCAGTTAAAACCCTAAGCCCTGCACGGCCGCGCGTCCTTTCTGTGCGGTCTGCGCCACTTCCCTGTGTATGCTAGGTGTTACCAGCGCGGTCTGCATCACATTTTTGCGCGGTCCGTGCTGGCCCAACGCTGTCGTGGTCCAAATTAGTGCGGACCACGTTGGGAGATTCAGAGAGTTTGTTTTGGTACAATTGATAAGCGCGGTCCGCGCTGCCCCAGTGCGACCGCGTGACTCTTTTGGGCGGTCCACACCCCTTATCCTGCTTCACTATTTCTAAATCATGAAATCAACTATTTTATCTAATTAACTGCATGTGCTTAAACTAACGATGTTAGACATGTATTCTTTGCAGATCATGGTTAAGAAATGAGGAGGTAAAGAACAACAACCCGGGAGAGGTGGTTCCTCCCGAGGGGGCAAAGGAAAACGGATTGTTAAACTCACTCCCCAGGTTTGAGAGAGCATCAAACAGACCCGTATGCTGATATAGGAAGCTGATAGAGCTGCCTCCCACTCTTCGGGGAGTGAGTATGCACCTCCCGGAGCATCACCTCAGAATCAGCTCCCACTCACATCACTGACCCACTCCAATTACATGACACCCCTTCACCCTCACCTACCTCCAAAAGACCAGTCAACGTAGTTTCAGACTCATCTGATGAGTCCGTAGCAAGAAGTGAACAACAATACTCCACCTCCCCCACAGCTTCATTATCTGGGGAGAGTGGAGGATATGGTGAGGGGGTGAGCCTCAAGTAGGGGGAGTTAATCGCACCAGAAAACCTGAAGCTTGGGCAGACAGATTTGTGAGTGAGATTGCGTTCCATAAATTTAGAGAGTGGTGGCCCATTAGGAAGTTTATCCCGGAGAGGCAATTCATTGACAATGATCTTCTACCTCTCAACCCAAAGGTGCAAGAACAATTCCGCACTAGAGATGGTTGGGGTTTCTTCAAGGAGAGATATATTGATGCCAATGAGCATATGTTAAAAGAGTTCTATTGCAATGTCTTTCATGTGGTTAAGGACACTAAGGCGACGCATGTGCGGGATAAAATGGTGGTTTTTTATGGGAAGTCATTGAATGAATATATGGGGTTCAAAGAAGAGGATGAATCCGAATACTTAGCAAAGCTCGCAATGGGTGAGGAGGTGCGTCCTTGGTTGGCCGAGTACTTGGCAGCCCCGGGCACTGTTCCAAAATGGTTGAAGGCAGGGGAGAGGACTCTGCTGAACACTTTTAGTTTTGAAGCCAAGGGTTGGTTGACATTCGTTTGTAGTAGACTTGATCCCTCCACGCATGATCACTTAGTTCCTTTGGCCCGGGCTGTTCTTAAGGCATCTATCATGGCCGAGCTTCCTCTCAATATGGGCAACATAATCTCGAGGGTGATCTATGCGATCAGACAGGAGACCAACACAAACTACCCCTTCCCAAACACTCTGTCCATGTACTTTAGGGATTTGGAGGTGAAGAAAAAGCGCTTTGATGTCAAGGCAAAAATGGTGGCCCCCTATTCTTGGTATAGCCAGTTGGGTTCTGACAACCCAAAGTCCAAAAAGTATCAGCCACCCACCTCTACTCCAGCTGACCCGACAGTCCCTTCATCCAAGACCCACCGGTTCACTGCCCACCAGCTCAGTCAGTCTCTAGCAAGTTTGAACAAATGGATGTCAGCTGCAACATTAAAGTTGTCCACCTTGGCTACTACAGTTGAGGCACAGTCAGCACCAGCCACAGTTTAGATTCCTCCTTCCATTGAGGAGACATTGAAGAAGCTCCTGGCCAATCAGGAGAAGATTTTGGAGACCCAGGCCACCTTGACTACGGCGGTAGCCTCACATGGCAAGGCTTTGAAGGAGCTTTCCAAGGAACATAAAAAGATGATAAAGTCAAGGGTGTCGCGGGAGTCGGTAAAGAAGCTGCGAGTAGATGTGGACAAGCTTTTGGCAGACCAGATGCCATTAGACTTGCTGTTGGGGGATCCAGCTCTAGATCCAGCAGCAGCTCAGCCATAGCAGGAGGAGGAGCCTAGGCACCCAAGGAAGAAAAGAAAGCTTCCTAGCACTGAGGGTGTTGTGATAGAGGTGGCACAGGTTCAAGAGGGTACCTCCAGTTCTCCACCAGATGTTCAGCTGGTCCATGACCTGGCTCCTATCCCAGGACCAGAGCAGCAGCAGGCAGGAGACTAGTCTGAGGTCTCTGCCACTATAGAAGATCAGGGGATCACTAATCAGCCCATGCAGACGGATCAGGCTTGAGGAGCCACTCTATATCCTTTCTCTATTTTTGTGCTTATTTTGGTAGTTGGCATTGGGGACAATGCCAGTTTTTATTCGTGGGGGGTGCGCCCTACTATTTTGATTTTGATACATTTGGATGACTGTACATATTTATTTGATTTTTAGTTTATGTTTTTGGATTTGATAGTTGGCCTGTATATAACTTCTCACTTTGGCTACTTCTCTACGTTATGTATATATTCATTCCTGTTGTATATTCTACTCCCCATTGTACATATTTATTCGGTTTTTCTATTTTCATTAAAACTTTTGGTTTTTAGCTTAGTAATGAGGCTCATAACCTTTTGTTTTGGTTTTGGCATTTTCAATAAGCCCTTGGTTTTCTTAATACCACGGTTCTTTCCAAGGGTAGAGTGTTGTGCGAACCGGGTGGCTCTTCCCAATGATAGATGGCGTGACAACCTTCTTAAGAGTTTGAGTCCATTTTTGATTTTTTTTTCTCTTCTTTTGATTTCGATATTTTGTAGTTAAGGGTACCTCAGGCAGGATTCACTTGGGCCTAACACATTTTCCTTTGATCCCATGGTCAAAGACATAATGTTGTGTTTAGGGTGGTGAAAGTGGTGGCCTTGAGACTCTTGTGTTGACCAAAAATCATCATGTGGTCGTGTTGGACCATTGTGCGCTTGAAGCATAACTAATGTTGTTGTGGGCCCTCGACTCGATGTCTTTAGCAATCCTTGAGTGTGTGTGGTGAGAATTCGAATTGTGAGTCTAAGTCCCGAGCCAATGGTCTAGAACTTGCCTTGAATGTATGTTGAGGCGAAATCCTAGGTGAAATTTGGCTTAAGAAGTGATTATAGGCTCTCCTTGATCCAAAATGATAAGATTGAACAATTCCATGACCTACCAATGAAATGATCCCTAGTTAACCTTTTTGAGCCTTAAACCTTTTTCTTTCAAGAACCAAAGCTACAAGCCTATACCCGTTCTTAATGATACCCTCTCTTGGCACCCAAATCTTNGAAAAAGGAAGAAAAGACAAGACAAAAATAAAGACCAAATTGAATAAGGTCAATAAGGGGATTCAAAGAAAATAAAGTGAAAAAGGTTGTAAAAAAGTAGAAAAAAGGAGAAAAAAGGAGAAAAAAGGAGAAATGTGTTGAATTGCTTAAGAAAGAGTGACAGTGTGTCTCTCTAATCCCTTGGAAAAGAAGTGATACTCTAATGAGTCAAGAAAGTGTGCCAAAATGAATTAAAAAAAAAGTGCTTAAGGGAAGATTGAATCCACTTGAACAAAAACATATCCTACTGTTACCCAAAAGCCTTTACAATGACTCCAAAAGCCCTATATAATCTTGAGTTGAATGGAACCTACATTAGTGGATACTTACATAAGAGGCAAGCATATGGTACCTAGAGCCGGACTTATGACCTTCTTTGTGAGAGAAATGATAGAAAAATCCATCAACCTCGGTTTGTGTGTCATTACTCTAAAAGGTGAGGTTCGCTTAGGGAGAGTTGAGGATGTGTGAGTTTGGGTTCCACAATGACCAAGGTATTTGAGAAAAGCTCCTTGATGAAATGAGTCAACCCTTGATGCTCTTGTGTCACACTTGATCCATAGTTTTCAAAAGCTTAAAATGTGTTAATTATGCATTCGTATTGAGGGCAATTGTTAGTCCCAATTGATGATTGTTGAGGTTACTTTAGGATAAGCTAGAATTACTTGGATGTTTCCTTTGAGGGGTGGGTCTTATTTTATTTGCTTGAGGACAAACAAAAAAGTTTGGGGGAGTTGATAACTATGATTTTAACACGTTTTATGCCCATACTTGCCTATGCTTTGTGTATGAATTGCCACAAAATAGTCCCACAATGCTTACAAGTTGCGCTTGATTGTAGGTTTGAGCAACAAGATGATAATTGTCAAAGATCGACTCAAAACGGAGTGAAACCTGCCAAGTGTCAAAGACCAAGGGAAGTGGGGATCAAGAGAACCTAGCGCGGACCGCACTGATTTTCCATGTGGCCACGCTAGGAGATTCAGAGAGTGAATATTTCAAGGGCATCCTGCACGGTCCGCGCTTGTGAAGATTCAAAGACCTAAAATTCAAGACCAAGTCCCACGCGGCTGCTCTACAAATCAGTGCGGTCCGCGTGGGTGAGATTCAGAGAGATGATGATATTGCCGAAGTCCTTCCACGTGGCCGCATTCCATTTATACGCGGTCAACGTCCGTCTGCCAGCGGCTGCGCTACCTTCTTGCACGGTCCGCGCCCCCAACTTCATAGAAGAGAAATTTGCAAGACCAAGAGCTTACGCGGCCGCGCTACATTTATGCGCGGTCCGCGCTGACCTTGCAGGGGTATTTTTGTCCAGTTTTTCCAGCCCGGTATAAATAGAATATTCTACCATTTTTAGGTTAAGTTTTGTACATCTGATAGCTGCTGCGCTTGTGAGACATATGTTTTAGCCTATTTTGGGCATTTTGAGCTTATTTCATCATAGATTATTGTAGTTTAACATTAGCAATTAATTAATATGGTTGTTTCATCTTCTATTTCTTCAGTTTCACCTTTAATTATGTCTAGCTAAACCCATTAGCTAGGGTTGTGGCTCAACCCTAGTGTGGGTAATTGATGGGCGTTGCTTCTTAATGATAGATTGATATTGGGTGTTTGTTATTTGGGTTAATTTTAAAGTTTAATTAAGGATTGGTGTTGCAAACATTGATTCTAGCTTAGTGGGTTTTGACTCTTCTTGAGAAAGAGAGTCTATAACCCCAAAATTGACCCAACAAGGATTTGGGATGGACCAATGAGAAATGGCAGTCCCAATTAATGGGTTAAACCTCGAGAGAGTAATCACCCTACTTGAACCCTAGTTGCTTGGTCTAATTGGCCTACCCAATTGGTCTCGAGAGAGTCAATTGGGCAAAATCGCTCTCTCTACCGAGAGGTGTAACAGTGGGTACAATTGTGCAATGGTTATAACATTGATCCCAAATATGTCAATCTATTGTTAGTAGTCTCTACCCGTTAGTTAACCACCTAGGTGATGCCATGACCCTAGTGCCTGTCTCTATCTTAATTACAACTAAGCAAATATTTCTTTAACATAATTTAGTCTTACCCTTAGTTGATAATAGTAGTTGATAATAGAAAATCCAAAAATGTTAGAAGTACAATTAGAAGCACAAATGCATTCTTAGTCTATACAAATACGCAACTCCATTCCAAGCTCCCTATGGAAAATTAACCCCGCTACCACTATTCGGGTAAAAGTTTTAGCGCTCACTCTTCCTACCGTGGTGAAAGATTGAGTTTGCCGCGATCAGCGAGCTTTCAGAAGCTCAAGACAGCTTTGACTACCGTGCTAGTGTTGGTTTTGCCCACAGGTTCAAGGCCATATACAATTTATTGTGATGCATCTCGTATTGGGCTTGGTGCGGTATTGATGTAGGATGGCGAGGTTATTGCATATGCTTCACGTCAGTTGAAGATTCATGAGAAAAATTATAAGTTCATGATTTGGAGTTAGCACCCATTGTTCACGTGTTAAAGATTTGGAGGCATTATCTATATGGCGTGCCATGTGAGTTGTTCACGGATCACAAGAATTTCAATACTTGTTCAAGCAGAAGGAGCAAAATTTGAGGCAGAGAAGGTGGTTGGAGCTATTGAAGGACTATGATATCACCACCTTATATCATCTGGGAAAGGCCAATGTGGTGGCCGATGCTTTAAGTAGGAAGTCAGCCAGTATGGGCAATCTTGCGTATATTCTGGTCGGTAAGAGATCGCTTGCTTTGGATGTTCAGGCTTTGGCCAATCAGTTCGTAAGTTTGGATATTTATGAGCCCAGCCGTGTATTAGCTTGCACAGTCGCTTGTTCTTCTTTATTGGAGTGTATCCGAGATCGGCAGCATGATGATCCTCATTTGTGTGTCCTTAGGGACACGGTGCAACACGATGGTCCCAAGCAAGTCACTTTAGAAGATGATGGGATTTTGAGGCTACAGGGTCATGTTTGTGTGCCTAATATGGATGGGCTTCGGAGTTGATTTTGGAGGAGGCCTATAGTTCCCGGTACTCTATTCATCCGGGAGCTGCTAAGATGTATTAGGGTTTGCGGCAGCATTAATGGTGGAGGAAAATTAAGAAGGATATTGTTGCATATGTGGCTCGGTGTTTGAATTGTCAGTAGGTAAAGTACGAGCATCAGAAAACTGGTGTTCTGTTCCAAAAGATTGAGATTCCTGAGTGGAAGTGGGAGCGTATCACTATGGACTTCGTTGTTGGATTCCCACGGACTCAGAGGAAGTTTGATCCAGTATGGGTTATTGTTGATAGGCTGACCAAGTTAGCATATTTCATTCTGGTGGCAATCTTTAAGGTTAGCTGAGATCTATATCCGGGAGATTATTCATCTTCATGGTGTGCCCATGTCTATCATTTCGAATCAAGGTACCCAATTTACCTCACATTTTTGGAGAGAAGTTTAGCGGGAGTTGGGCACACGGGTTAAGTTGAGCATAACTTTTCATCCTCAGATGGATGGGCAGGCTGAGCGCACTATTCAGATTCTGGAGGATATGCTATGAGCTTGTGTCATTGAATTTGGAGGCTCGTGGGATCAATTTTTGTCTTTAGCAGAGTTTGCCTACAACAACAGCTACCAGTCGAGTATCCAGATGGATCCTTATGAGGCTTTATATGGTACGCGGTGTCGGTCGACGGTTGGATGGTTTTAGCCGGGAGAGGCTGGGTTGTTGGGTACAGATATGGTACAGGATGCCTTGGACAAGGTCAGGATCATTGAGGATAGGCTTTGTACAGCTCAGTCTAGTTAATAGAATTATAACGACCGTTAGGTTCGTGATTTGGCATTCATGGTCGGTGAGCTGGTGTTGTTTCAGGTATCGCCTATGAAGGGCGTGATGAGATTTGAGAAGAGGGGAAAGCTTAGCCCTAGGTTCATTGGCCCGTATAAGATTCTTGATCGAGTGGGGGAGGTGGCATACAGACTTGCTTTACCGTCGAGCTTATCAGCCGTGCATCCGGTGTTTAATGTGTCCATACTTCGAAAGTATCACGGCGATCCATCCCATGTGTTAAGACTTCAGCACTGTCCAGTTGGACAAGGACTTCTCCTATGAGGAGAAGTCGGTAGCTTTTTTCTAGACCGGCAGGTTCGTCAGTTGAGATCGAAGAGTTTCCCTTCTGTTCGTGTTCAGTGGAGAGGTCGGCCGGTTGAGGCATCGACCTGGGAGTTCGAGTCCGATATGGAGAGCCATTATCTCCATCTTTTCCCTAACTCAGGTACTTCCTTCTTAGGTCCGTTTGAGGACGAAGAGTTTTTTTAGAGGTGGAGAATGTGATGACCCGAAAGGTCATCGCTTGTTTTAGAAATAAATTTTGTGTCTCGGGGCCTTAAAACCTCCTTTTTGTCTCACCTCGATTTGCGTGCATAGTTCGGGCGCGTATTCGGAAAGCCATTATGTGAAAATCTTTGGAAAATTATAAATTTTACTTTTAAAATGAATTTAAGTTGACTTTGGTCAATATTTTGGATAAACGGACCCGGACCCGTAATTTGACGGTCTCGGAGGGTCTATAGGGAAATATAGGACTTGGGCGTATGCCCGGAATCGAATTCCGAGGTCCCAAACCCGAGAAATAAATTTTTAAAGAAAATTATTTTATGGAATATATGAGTTTTTGTAAATGAAATGTGTTTGGAATTCGATGGTATCAGGCCGGTATTTTAGTTTCGGAGCCCGGTACAGGTATTATATGTGATTTCAGTCGAGCCTATAAAATTTGGTAGGAAACGGAGGTCATATGACATGATTCAAAACCTTAGTTGTAAAATTGAAACTTTGAAAGTTCTTGAGATTTTCTTTGATTTTGATGCTAAATTCATAGTTGTTCATGTTATTTTGGTGATTTGATTGCACGAGCAAGTCCGTATGATATTTTTGGGTTAGTGTGCATGTTTTTCTTGGAGCCCCGAGGGTTCGGGAGAGTTTTGGATAGGCCACAGAGTGAAATTTGGACTTAGGAAGTTGCAGGCTTTTAGCTGGTATATTGTAGGTCTGCAGGCTTCGCAGAACGTTTGTTGAAAATGCAAAAAAAACCTAGTCTGCCTTGGGGTCGCAAATGCGACGTAGTCATCGCAAAATCGATATCGCAAATGCGAAGGGCCCATCGCATTTGCGAAATGGCCTGGAAGAATCCTTCAGTGTCGCAAATTAGACAATCCCATCACAAAAGCGAGTTCGCAATTGCGAACATTAATCGCAAATGCGATGATAGCAGTCTTCTGAAGGGTTTGCAATTGCGAACCCTGGTCGCAATTGCGACATCTGCAACCTGCAAATCATAACTTAGCCGAAAAACTTTCATTTTTCAAGCTCTTTCAAAACATAAACCCTCTTGGGCGATTTTCCAAAGACAGGTACTCTTCCAAATCGATTGTAAGTCATTTCTAACTCGTTTTTATTAATCTTTAACATCTTTTCACATGATTTCAACTCAAAATCAAGGGTTTCCATGGGAAAATTGGGTGTTTGGGGTGGAACCTAGGGTTTTCAAATTTTGGGGATTTAGACCTCGATTTGTGTTTCGATTTCAAAACAAATTATATATTTGGGTTCGTGGGGGAATGGGTAATTGGGTTTTGGTTCGAACCTCGGGTTTTGACCATGTGGGCCCGGGGGCGATTTTTGAATTTTTGAAAAAAACTTTAGAAAACCTATTTTCATACATTGGAATTGATTCATTTAGAATTTATTGATATAGTTAAGTAACTTGTGGCTAGATACGGGCGAATTGGTGGTTGAATAAAGAGGTAAAGCGATAGTTGATACTTGAATTGTGTTCGTGGCATCGAGGTAAATTTTTTGTCTAACCTTAGCTTGAGCGATTAGGAGTTGTGTCCTATTTGCTATATGTTATTTGTTGAGTGCGAAGTATAGGCATGGTGACGAGTATCTATACGTTGGTGTCAAGCATGCTCGTGATTCTTATACTATGATTAATGTGGCTCCGTTTGTATTGTTCATGCCTTATGTGATGATTTCTATTGTTGAGCAAAGCTTGTGGAAGTAATAGTGGTATTTAAATATTGAAGAGTGTTACCTAATTTTTCCCTACATATTTTTTTTATACCCCAAACTTTCAAAATATCATATATGTGCATATAAAAGCACCCCAAAAGGTTTTGACATTTTAATATTTTCAAAACTAATTTATGACCTATTTTTACACCATAAGACCCAATAGTTATTCCCAAAACTTGCCATTTTGGAGAATGATTCATTTTATTCTCGCATTTACATCAAAATATAGTTTACATGATTTTTTTGCATATTTTTACTAGTTCATTATGTATTTTTAAAACTAAATTGTATGTAATTACAATTTTAGCCCACTTTCAGATTTAATAGCATTTTAATTACAAAATGAATCCCAATATTTTTAAATTAATATTTACATATTATTTATTAACTCACTGCTTTTAATTTGATTTTAAAATATCTTTTACTATTTTTGTAAAAATCAAAAGTGAAAACTGGCTATTTCAATTGTGGCCTCAAGTACTTTCAACTATAGCCTATTTTGACCCCCCAATTGACACCAAATCAGGCCGCAAATTGACGACCCAATTCAAATCTTACCCCAACCCATTGACCCATTAACTAAACCCGCCCAGTTTTATATTTAATCTTGGCCGTTGATCATTTTGATCAAGGGCCCTCCCTCACTCTTTCCTTTTTAATCCCACCAAACCCCTAACCCTATCTCTCATTCCTCTCATGTAGCCGCCTCTGAACCCTCTCCTTCCCTCAAATTCTCTCTAACACTCGAAACCCTACCCGCCTCTGGCGTCTTCTCCGACTAGTTCTCACCGGAGTCCATGGCTTCTCAGGCCATAGACGACATGTGCTCACTTCCCTTCACCCCAAATCATGGCTGTTCAGGGTTTTCGAGGTCCAACCTCAAAGATGTCCGTTCAGATCTTCCACAGATCTGAGGTCCTATGGCCTCTCCAGCTCCATTCCGACGTGTTCGAGCTTTGGGCCTAGCTATGGTTCAGACCTGTTCGAGACCAGATCCTTTCCAAGCCTTCTCATTGCTAGGGTTTCTGAGAAACCCTAAAAGCTTGTTCGAGGTTCCTTCTTCCTTTATTTTCTTAGATCTGTGTTATACTCGAGGTTTTAAAGCTTTTCCCTAATTTTCTCTCCTAAACTTGCTTGAGTTCTGAGCTTTTCTTAAACCTGTTCTTTATGATTTTTTCACTATGTTGCTTCGAACTTGCTATTGTATCTGTGTGCTCTGAAAGAGACCTTGAGTCTGTTTCAATGATTTGCCTTCTCCTTTCTATACCCTACTTGAATTGAAACCCTAGGGTTTGGGTTTTTTGCGAGTTTTGGGTTCTGTGTTGGGACTAGGGTTCTATTTAGGACCCCGGGTTCTCTCAAACTCATGCTGAGTCTATAAACTGAGCTGGAACTTTCCTTTGCTTATGATTTTGAAACTGTCTATGGCAATCTTTTCTTTCTTGTTTGACATTTGTGTGCTTATATATGAGGGCTTTTCTTTCAAAAGGTTCTGCCAACTTGTAATTGATTCCAATTTCCTTTTAATAAGGCTCGATTGATTTGTTATTGATTTTTCCAATTAAACATTTCCTCAACCTTTTGCTGACTAAGTTCATTCGAACAGAGCTTTCAATTTTCTAGCTGTTTGATTGATCTACTTGCCTTATATCTCACAAATCATGTACCATAGTATTCTTGCCTTAAAAAAAAACTCTTTGGAAAGATTTTTGATTGTTTCTCTTTCCTTATATATCCCATGCCCGTTTGAAATCAAATCCCTTAACCAAAGGGCAATCCTATATGATTGATTGAAAACTATTTTCTTACCTCTTTTCTTACTTGTCTTCTGTACTATAAAAAGGGACTACTCTTTCTGCTCTTACACACTTCGGAATTCAAAAAAAACATTACAGACCTCACAAACACTTCTCACAACTACACACGACACAATTGCAATACTTTCTCTACTTCTAATACTGAGCACTCTGCTCCTCTTCTCTTTCACTGTCTGAAACATTCTTGAGTTCCTTTGAACTCTCTAGTATTTGCTGAAGAACTTGAGTTTGCTCCTGCTGACTTCTGGCTGTTTACTTGCTCTTATTGTCCTGTTATTCTAGTGTTTGCAGCTGGTATGTCACTCTTAATTAAATACTGCCCCACCACTATGTGATTACTTTACTCCTAGCTTGTTATGCTTTCTTGCACTATGCGTCTACATCCTAGTCTGTTATGCTTTATTTCTTTATGTTTCTACACTCTTAGTCTGATATGCTTTCTTTCTTTCCTTGTGTTTCTGTAA
The DNA here is from genome assembly GCA_026770625.1 of Nicotiana glauca. NCBI lineage: Eukaryota > Viridiplantae > Streptophyta > Magnoliopsida > Solanales > Solanaceae > Nicotiana > Nicotiana glauca. The sequence goes on from MU756673.1 coordinate 261,666, forward strand.
ATGAATCTCTATGTGAGTCCCTTACCTTTAACCCATTTGTATGAGAGTATAGTTCCAGTCATGGCAGCATCATATTATTGCTGCCCATGACTTTGAACTAAGTTCTTTTGAACTCTTACTCAAACCTATTCCCACTCCCCTTTCCCCTTTAAATGCTAAGCCTTGAATCAAGTCTGGTGGTGTCCTGATCACCCTCCAAACTCAGGTCTGACCTCTAAGGTCTGCTCTTAATTTGTTAGTACCAAGCAACTGGTCAGGGGTGTGCCAGTCTACACCCATGGCTGGGCTTGACTACCATTTGCTATGGTTCCCTAACCCCTCTCTCACTTTTCATTTATTCCTAGTTCTAAGTTCTGCCCCCCTTTGGTAAGCCATGCTTTGGGACCCTGGAGTTCCCTCTGAACTTGGATGCTTGAGGGCTGGCTATTCCACACTGCATTATTCTGTTCTAATTGTTATCCAGAGTGTAAGCACTGCCCGGAGCCCTTGAGGCTCCTTGGAACTCTGAAACACTTTGGATAAGAGAAGGCTTTGGAAATCTGGATCCCGGAATTGGTTAAACGCATGTTGTTGGACATCAAGATTGAATTAGGCTGCTTGGATCCAGCTGTTAGCTTTTGATGTATCTTTAATTTCCAGTTTGATTTGTAATAATCTTTGTATGAAACTTGGGGAATATAGTAAAAGGGTGTGGGAGGGGTTTACTTTCTTGCATCAATAAAAGGGTAGATATCATGTCTTTAGGACTTTAATTTCCTTACTAGACATCCTGCCTATAGGTCTATTTAACGTTTAATTCAGTCACCTAGATGCCATGCCTATAGGGTTTAACGTTTAATCATATTGCAAGTCATTAGAAATCTTGCCTATAGGACTTAATATTCATGTAATCAGTTGAATATAGAAACCATGCCTATAGGAAGTGCATATGCGTTAGGCAAACCGTAGGGTAATCAAACAATCACTCTTTCATCAATTCAACAAAAGGTCTTAAAATCAAATATAGATATCATGACTATAGGAATTCGTCTCAAACTCGCCTGATTCGTTTTAAATAATAACGTTCTGTCAACCAGTCTTTAACGTTTTAATTTCATGTTTTCAATAAAATTCTCATAAACCGGTATGTTTTTTTACTCCTCAAATCTGCATCTTTCTTTAGAAACAGTTCTTTTAAATCTTCTGACTAAATGTTTTACTCGGTCCCAGTAACTGTCTTTCGAAAACAGTCCTGCAACTCGTCTTTCCCTTAAAATATTCTCACTTTCTGGAACTCTTTCACAACTCTCATGTTTTTTACTCAAACAGTCTTTTATTTTCTCCTTTAACTCTCCTGCATTAGTCCATTCATTTCTTTTCTGAAATCAGTACTTTCTGAATAAATCGTTTAAAATACTTTAATTTCTGACAATAGGATCCAAGTTACCTAATGCAGGCTTTCTGTCTAAACGTATGTATTAAACCAATCCGCTCGCTGCTTAATTTTTAATTTTTGAAGACCAAACCAGTATGTGTAAAGGCATGCCAAACTATATGTTATCTGATTTATGGGGTTTATGTGAGCCTTGCCTGCTTGTTTGTTCATTCCCCCTACTTGTTACTTGCCTTTTTTGAATGTGGATTAGAATTTTTGTCCTTTAAACTTCATAAAGGCCCCATCCCTTTCTTCCCCTTTTAGGATTAGAAGTCCTAATACTCCGGGACTAATAGTTTGGGGCGGAGCATGCAATAGGCAAACGATACCATTTCACGCTCCAATACCTTAATGGGGTGGGAAGGGTAGACATGGAGATGATGATTACACAATAACACTATGTGCACAATCAGGTGCCGATGTTATGAGAATGATCCATGTAATGTATAAACCTAGAACCCCATTTTCCCCTTTATTAGTTTAATAATTTTTTAGAATTTTTAAAAGTTGTCCAGTCTTCAACTTCCATTCCTTGTACTTCTTTCAAGTTACTTGTACCAATTATTTAACCCCTTTCCTTTACTTGTATCTCTTCTATAATCACAAAAACTATTTCCTTCCAAATTTCAGCACTTCTAAATCCTTTTCACATTCTTATTTGTATCCATTTCCAATGTTTGCAATGCTTGTATGTTTATTTGTTTACTTGCATTTAAAGTCACAATTGTAGCATGGCTGGGAACCACACTAGTGGATCTTGAGGGGTGCCTAACACCTTCCCCTCGAGATAATTTCAAGCCCTTACCCGAACTTTGGTTTTCTATCTTTATTTCTTTTAAAGTGTCCTAATGCACTATAATCATTAGGTGGCGACTCTCCGAACTCTCAAAACCCAATTCCCAAAATGGGAAAAGAGTTGTCCTCCCAAATATCGTGAACCCGATTTCGCTCTTTAGGGAAAAAGTGGGCGTCGACAGCATGGCGACTCTGCTGGGGACGTTTTTAGGCTTTTACCATTACATGCTATTTGTGACTTAATTGCCTTTATTTCTTGCCTTTTATTTATTTCATCATGAAAACTAACTTGGCTCTTCATGTCTTTCCTTTTTGTTTTAACTGCTCTCCTTTACTGCTTTATTATTTCAATACCGATGTAATTTCGAGCATTTATTGTAATCATTCATTTTATGCACGTGAAAATACATGTCAATTTGCTTTATTCTTGTAAATTACATCTTCAACATCATACTCCACTCGTGCCAAAAAAAATACTATAGCAAATCTTATAATGAGTAGTTGCACACTTCCAATACTATCATCCCTAAATTTGGCAAAGGCGTATTTGCGGTAAAACCAGTCGATCAACTGTGTAGTCGACGGTTCCGTGCCTTTCCCTCTTGAGTTGTCTGCTCAAGGGTACCAGTCTAGCACTTCAAATTAGAAACCTTGCTCCGTTAAACTGTACATGCATCATGGTCAAACCTAGCCGAGTCAGTTATGTTGTCCACATAATGATTCATTAAGATAGCCTTGTCCAAAGTCCACTGGGTTTCCTTGGAACCCAAACGGACACATTCACGTTCTGTGCATTTATTTGGAGAACTTAAGTGCTTTGCTATGCTAATTATTGATTTAAATAGTCGATCCTGGTAGGGGTAAGGGCCTAACACTCTGTTTTGCATAAATGAGGCACGAAATCCCCAGATTTGGCATGGTGACCAACATCCATCCAAGGCTACTGAATTGGTGGAACGACCTCCATTCTAGTGATCAGACACTCGTCCGCAAATACCTAGGGAATCTGCCTTCTCTTCTAGAGATCCAGCCCAACAACAAAATCATAGAATCTGCAACGTTATTCTGGGATAGTGACAAATCTATGTTCCGCTTTGGTGATCTACAAATGACTCCTTTACTTCAAGAGATAGGGGTCTAGCCGGGATTCCTTGGGAGACTCCGAGTTTGCTCATGCCAGAAAATTGCAAAGAAAGGGGTTTTCTTAAGATTATGGGATTGAAGAAAAACCCAGACTTAACCTGTTTGAAGGACTCCTACATCCCGTTTGACTATCTATATGAAAGGTACGGCTATAGCAAGTCATAATGCACCTATTCAGACGAATTTACTATCACCTCGTTGGGGCATGTCCATAGGAGGGTTTTTGTCTTCATGTTTTACTTTTTGAGGATGATCGTGTTCCCTATGAAGAAGTCTAGGATCCACACCAGACTAGCCATAGTAACCAAAACTCTAATGGAAGGGATTGGTGGGCAGACTTTCAGCATAGTGCCCATGATCATCTCGGAGATATACCATGCCTTGAGCAAGTGTCAACAACAAGGCAATCATTTTGAGGGTTGTAATTTGTTACTTCAACTATGGCTCATGGAACACCTCCAGAAAGGGGAATACCGACAAGAGATCTTACGCAGGGATTGGGATGACCATATCGCCTTCCACCAGCCAAGGCGTATGAATTACATGCCCAGAATGTTCGCACAGCCAGAGGACGCCAAGGGATGGGTGGAATTATTTGAAAATCTGAAAGAAGACCAGGTGCAGTGGATGTTTGAGTGGTTCCCCACGGATGAGTTCATCGTTCGATCCCGAGACGCCCCATTCCTCATACTGATTGGTTTAAGGGGAACTTACCCTTACGTTCCTCTCCGAGCCATGAGGCAAGCTGGAAGAAAACAAATCATACCGAGGGTCGATAAGACAAGTCACCTCAGGGCTGATTTCCAGGATGACGATAGCTCTCACTGGTGCCAAGCTCGGCATTTGTGGCATTGCAAGATAGTTTTAGAGAAAGAATCCCTTGAGCCAGACATGTATCACGCCGGCTGCGTGCCGCACTACTCAGGTTGGTTAGATGACAATGGTATGGGTCATCCAAGATCCGTTCGGGGTCACAGAACTATTGACGAGCATGCTGAAACACAGGCTAAGTATAATCAACTGCGCAAGAGAATCCGAGAGTATGAAAGTGAGCATCAAGAAATACAAGAAGCTCATTAGAAACTAATCGAGGAGTGGAAATAAATGGCTGTCAGCGCCAACAACCGGCTAGGGTATTTGGAGCGGGGTTTCGTAGAGCTGGAAGGGAAGTTCATCAAAAGAATTGAAGATTGTCAAAACGCTGAAGGAAATGCAGGGGGACATCTGGCCCGAGCTTATTTGCTGCTAGGACTACGCGAGTTGGTGGAGCTGTTCGAGCCAAATCTGGGGAAGGTCCTTATGGGACCAAGTAGTTAGGAATCCTTTATTTTGCTTTAACAATGTAATAAGGCCAAAGGCCACTAGTGACATTTACTTTATGTTATTTAGGGTCGTTTTGGATTTGTCTTATTTTTATCAATAAAATGAGGAATTTAGCATTATAAGTTCTCCAAAACTAACTGTCTCTAGGCCTACCTCGGGCACAACGAGGCACCCAAATTAGGACGTGATTTATATCCCCGCACAATGTGTTTAAATACTGCAACACTTTTTCCTCAGAACCTGCACTAACTTGTTACCTTTTTTGTTTTTTTCTTTTATTTTTATTCCCCTCCCCAAAGGTTAGTTCGCGCATTCTGGCACCATCAGCATATTCTACAAGATCCAAGGGCCCTCTACCTCCTCCTCCTCCGAGTCCTGTCCGAAACAAGAGCAAAGGAAGAATGGAAAACACAAGTGCTAGAAAGGAGATTGAAAGGGAAGAAACTTCTCAGGGTACCCCAATTTCTAAGGGAACTGCTGCTCATCTTGAGCAGAAATTGCTGAAATTCCAGGAAGAGTTGGACCAAGTTCGGAACTTGGCAAGCCTATCATTCTCTCTTGCTGCTCCTGATGTCAACACCCAAAACCCCGCACCTCCACAAAACACCCCGCAACCACAAATACAGCCTACCCATGCTCAAACTTGCTACAATTCTCCATTTCCCGAGCCACCAAACACCACAAACAACCACCTCCATAACACTCCTATATTTGTGGATACCATACCTCACTACACCTAACCGATCTTAAATGCACCGGAGTCTGATGACAAAGACTCCCTCATCAGGAACTTAGCAGCTGAGCTCAAGAAGTTAACTAGTCGGGTCCAAGGTGTCAAAGGTAGCAAAGGCATTGAGGGGCTGAACTATGAAGATTTATGTATTCAGCCAGATGTTGAACTTCCGGAGGGGTACAAACCTCCCAAGTTCGAAATGTTTGATGGATCCGAAGATCCCAGGGTTCACCAGAGGACCTATTGTGACAAGTTAGTAGGGGTTGGAAGAGACGAGAAAATCTTCATGAAGCTCTTCATGAGGAGTTTGAAAGGAGATGCGCTGTCCTGGTACATCAGTCAGGACCCCAAGAAATGGATGAATTGGGTAGGTATGGAAACGGACTTCATGGACAGGTTCTATTTCAATACGAAAAATACACCAGATGTGTTCTACATACAAAACTTGAAGAAGAAGCCCACCGAGACATTCCGCGAGTATGCTACTCGTTGGAGGTCAGAAGATGCAAAGGTCAGGCCAACCCTGGAAGAAGAACAAATGAATAGGTTCTTCGTCTGGGATCAAGATCCCCAATATTATGAAATATTAATGCTGATCGACGGTCAAAAGTTCTCTGATATCATCAAACTCGGAGAAAGAATCGAGGAGGGCATCAAGGACGGTATGGTAACAAATATTGAAGCATTGGAAGCCACCAATAAAGCTTCACAAACTGGTGGCGCGTCCAAGAAGAAAGATGTAAGTGTTGTGATGATCGCACAGGGAGTCAAATCACCACCAAAATACCACACCTACCCATCACCTCCACTTACATATCAGCCTATCCCAAATTACCAAGCACTCGCACCCTCCTATCCACCTCTCATTTACCAATCTACTCCACCTCTCACATATCAACCCACTTCACCCAGATACTCTCAACTAGCACCTATTTACCAAGCTTATAACACTTAACCCACTCACTACCAATCGCCACCTACCCCCCAAATTTCCCAAGGCTCGGACCAAATTTCGACCGAAAACCTCCCAGGAAATACACAGCCATCGCTGAGCCAATCGACCAATTATATGAGAGACTCAAAGCTGCCGGTTATGTCATCCTATCCCAGCCAAAACACCAGAAAATCCTCCCAGTGGATCAACCCCAACAAGACCTGTGCGTATTACTCCGGCATAAAGGGCACACCTTTAACGGATGTCATTCCTTGAAAGACAAGATTCAGACTCTGATCGACAACAAGGTCATCGTAGCAAAGGAGCCCGCTCCTAATATTTGTAACAACCCCCTGCCTGACCACAAAGGTGGAGACATTCATATGATTGAGATCGAGGATGATGGGGACCCCAAAGGGTCGATAGGTTTGATTGCTGAAGGGGATGAACCAAAGAAGCCAGCAGTTACCCTTAACCCAATTGTTGTGCAGAATCAGCCCTCCAAGGATAACGAAGTAAATATGTCTGTACCACTTGAATTTGAAGCGCCTCCTTCTGCAAAGGCATCTAGGCCGCTCGAAGTTGAGTTTGGGATTCCAAAGGCATCTAACCTTTTGAAATTGCTGTGTTGCCACCAAGGGTGCCTATTCCGGTGGAAATGACTGACATGACACCATTCCACTCAAATGCCATACCATGGGATTACACTGCCCAAGCTAGGAGGAAAGGAAAGACAAAGATAGGAGAAACGATTGCCGCATAAGGAATGACTAGAGCAGGGAGGGTCTACACCCCAGAGCACCTAGCGGAGTCCGGTAAGCAAGCCCCGGGACGTCCTATTGAAATTGGGCCCGACGATCTTTGGAGGAAAATACAGGCTAAGGAATACTCGGTCGCTGAATAGTTGAACAAAACACCAGCACAAATATCTATCCTGGCTCTGCTGCAAAGTTCAAATGCTCACAAGAATGCCTTAATGAAGATACTGAGCGAAGCCTATGTGCCCAGCAATATAACC
>MU756674.1:6552-49631 GCA_026770625.1 Nicotiana glauca
GCTCTAAAGCTGAAGTTTGCCAGTTACTGAAGTTTTTGTTTAGTAGCCCCAAAACTTCAGCTCTAGAGCTGAAGTTTTCAAGTTATAAAATAAAAACTTCAGCTCTAGAGCTGAAGTTTTCCAGTTATATAATAAAAACTTCAGCTCTAGAGCTGAAGTTTTTGTTTAGTAACCCGGAAACTTCAGCTCTCTAAAGCTGAAGGTTTTCAGTTATAAAGGGAAGCTGAAGTTTTTTAAAAAGTGCGTATAGATGCAAACAAAAAGACAAAGCGGTTACAGGTTAAAGAGGGGCGCCCAAATAGGGCGCCCCGTGCAATTTTTACTTGAAAATCTTTTGATTTTTGATAGTCCATCTAGAAAAGAATTATAGTTTTCTTGACTATACAGGTACCACTTACTGCTATTTCTATTTGTTGGGTCAATAGTGTTAACTAATGTCGAAAGTAGGCTGATTTGGATGGAATTCCATGGTGTAAATGAAACTATTCTTGAAAATGTTAATGTTCCACTTTCATTATGAGATTTACATTCTTGCATGTAAAATTGTTAAAGCAATGGGAAAAGGGATGTTGGTAGAGTTATAATAATCAGAAGTAAATCAATTTTTAGGAAGGATTTGTCAATTAAAGAAAACTCTTAGCTAGCTTAATGTGTGTGAACGTGAGCTATGAACGGTAGATTGTCAGAGCATGACCTGTAATCTTGAATGAGTTTTTCTAAAGAACTTTGAACATCGTAGCTTGCTTTAGGCGCACTAATTAAATAAATCATCGTGACTATGGGTACGATTCTCGTGATATAGTTATGATGCCTAATTCTCAAATTCGAGGTGTGCCGTGCCAAATAAAATCTTAAATGCACGGCCCTCATTTAATTTGTTTTAATCCTTAGAATTCGAGGCGTGCCATTTAGCAAATTCCATGGCCCTCGCAAATTTGCAAACGTGTAGCTGCTTTAGGCGCGTTATTTAAATAATTTACCTTCCTAAATTCGGATGCGCATTTATGTGACCCAAATCCAAATCTCAACGATGTTAAAATATGTCAACGGGTGCATTTATGTGACGTGGTTCGAGACGTGTTTTAATAACGTTGCAATTTTCTCTAAAAATGAATAAAAGCGGTTAAAACTAAAATTTGCATATAGGTTCATAATTGTTTAAAATTAGATAATTTAAGCCGAATTTGACAGTTGAGCGACCGTGTTAGAACCACGGAACCCGGGAATGCCTAACACCTTCTCCCGGGTTAAAAGAATTCCTTACTCGGATTTCTGATTCGCGGACTGCTAAATAGAGTCATTCTTTTCCTCGATTCGGGATTCAACAGGTGACTTGGGACATCATAAATCTCCCAAGTGGCGACTCTGAATCTCTTAATTAACGAATCTCGTTTCGATTGTCCTTTAATTGGAAAAACTCCCTTTATTATACCCTTTACATGGTGTAGTTGAAAAAGGAGGTGTGACAACAATATGGAAAAATATGAAACCTACATCTTAGGGCTCAAAATGGCCATTGACATGAACGTGCAAGAGCTTCTAGTGATTGGAGATTCAGATTTACTCATACATCAGGTACGAGGGGAATGGACGTCATTGGACCAATCGAGCCGGTCGCTTCCAACGGACACAGGTTTATCCTAGTAGCAATCGACTATTTCACCAAGTGGGTTGAAGCAGCATCTTACAAGGTAGTAGTTGAGAAAGTCGTGGCAGACTTTGTCTGCGACCGCATTGTTTGTTGATTTGGCATCCCAGAGTCAATCATCACTGATAATGGCTCCAATCTCAACAGTGACTTGATGAAATCCAAGTGTGAAACCTTCGAGATCAGACACAAGAATTCCACAGCCTACATGCCTCAAATAAATGGAGCCGTAGAAGCCGCCAACAAAAATATCAAGAAAACATTGAGGAAAATGATAGAGAAGCATAAACAGTGGCATGAGAATTTATCGTTTGCTCTATTGGGGTATCGCACCACAGTCCACACATTAATCGGGGCAACCCCCTATATGCTGGTTTATGGTACAGAGGTTGTCATCCCTGCCGAAGTAGAAATTCCTTCCCTAAGGATTATATAGGAAGCTGAGCTCAATGACGCATTGTGGGTAAAGAGTCGTTAAGAGCAACTAGCTCTTATAGACGGAAAGTGAATGAATGCAGTTTGCCATGGTCAACTCTATCAGAACAGAATGTCCAGAGCCTTCAACAAAAGGGTCAAGCCAAGACAGTTCACACCGGGGTAGCTGGTGTTGAAGAAAATTAATCTGCATCAAGATGAAGCCAAAGGGAAGTTCTCACCCAATTGGCAGGGTCCGTACATGGTTCACCGGGTTTTGACAGGAGGAGCCCTCATACTTGCAGAAATGGACGGAGAAGTCTGGCCAAAGCCAATTAATTCAGATGTAGTTAAGCATTACTATCTGTAATCTTTATGCTTTCCTTATACAATGTAAATTGAACTACGCCTGATATGATTCCCGTTTAAGAGGGGATACGTAGGCAACCCTATGGGTTCGGTCACAGTTCAATAAAATTTTCATTTCCCCCCGCAATTGGAAACTGGGGCAGAATTTTGAGGAGGACCCTCAAAATTCTATAGCAGGAGAGGTTGCAATGTCCTGAATTGCGTTACAGTTGGCGGTTCATCTAAAAACTATATTTAGTCATACATTTATGTCATACTTTTACAAAATCATGCTTGTTTATTACTGTAACTGCTTGGTTTAGTAACCTACCCCAATGATACAGACGGTATCGCCAGATCAAAGCCGAACGACTCAAGCAAAGCCAGTGGGGATACGAACTAACCTTCCCCTTTACAAAACTCATGATTTTTCTTTGGATGCAGACACTAGGATTACGAAATCATTGAATGTACTGTACATCCATAGAACAAACATTGTTCAAAAATACGATTCTCTGAACCATTGCACTTACCAACATCTGCTATCAGCACACACCCATAATGTTCCATATGTCACAATGCTCCCAGTAATCACCACGCCGCAATCTGCTATCAGCTAAGAAACTCAATTGTCATTTGCTATTTTATTTCTTGCATAAGGCTACCATTCTGCCTTCCAACCTGCATAAGGCTACCATTATGCCTTCCGAGCTTAAGCTCTACCTCTATCTGCATTTGCATTGCATAAGGATACCATTCTGCCTTCCAACCTGCATAAGGCTACCATTCTGCCTTCCAACTTGCATAAGGCTACCGTTCCGCCTTCCGAGGTTAAGCTCTACCTCTATCTGCATTTGTATTGCATAAGGCTACCATTCTGCCTTCCAACTTGCATAAGGCTACCATTCTACCTTCCAACTTGCAGAAGGCTACCATTCTACCTTCCGAGGTTAATCTCTACCTCTATCTGCATTTGTATTGCATAAGGCTACCATTCTACCTTCCGAGATTAAACATTGTCTCCACCTACATTGCATGGCTGAAAGATCACCACATTGCACGGCTGAAAGATTTCCACATTGCACGACTGAAAGATCGCCACATTGCACGGCTGAAAGATCGCCATATCGCACGACTGAAAGATCGCCACATCGCACGGCTGAAAAATCCCCACATCGCACGGCTGAAAGATCGCCATATCACACGGCTGAAAGATCTCCACATTGTACGGCTGAAAGATCGCCACATTGCACGGATGAAAGATCGCCACATTGCATGGATGAAAGATCGTCATATTGCACGGCTGCAAGATAGCCACATTGCATGGCTAAAAGATCACCACATTGCACGACTGAAAGATCGCCATATGCTACAGGATCCTTCATAGGCTGAAATATTGCCAACCCATCCAAAGTCGTCATCATTCGGAGGCACCATCTTAATAGCCCGAGAACACCATGTCATGGCCTGAGGATTTCTTTCAATCTTTTGCATATCATTATTCAAAGGCGTCATGGTTCGGAGGCACGATCCTCATAGACCGAGAACATCATTTCATGGCTTGCGAATCCTTTATCATACGCTTCATGGCCTAGGACATCATGGTCTAAGGACGTCATCCTAATCGCCCAAAGACAGCATTCATGATCCAACGGGAATTTGCATCATGTCTAAATTTACCCATAATATATGCTTGTATCGCTTATTTGTAGGTAAGCCGGCGAGCAACGGCTATCCCAGCAGGAGAGATCCCACTGCAGTTCCCTTAGCCATATCAGGACCTAACCATTCCTGTAAACCGTCCACTCACTCAGCCCTAAATATTGCGTGCGTTCTTGAAATGTCTTCATCGGTATACTCCGCCAATGGATCCTGAACTACATATGGCCTGATTCCTGTAAAACCAGGGATATATAGGCAGATCAGAAACCAGGGTGCAGCTTAAACCTCTTCAAACCGTTTCGCTCGGTCAAAATTATCCATCATATCTTTACCCGAAAACTCTTTCATCCTCCCCGGATAAAGAGGGGCAGCTGTTGACACCCAATTTTTCTCTATATATTTTCAATATGTAAAATACTTTAAAAGTACCATATATATGCATATAAATGTATGTCCAAATATTTTATTATTTTTTCATAATTTTTAAAGGTTTTTAAATTAATTTATTTCCCTTTTTCATTAATAAAATCCCAATAATTATGTTCAAAATTATTATTTTTGATGATTCACTTATTGTATCTTTATATTTGTGCCAAAATATGGCTAAGGTCATTTTTGCGTATTTTTATGATTTTATTCAGTATTTTTTAAAGTTAATCGCACATAATTGCAATATTAGCCATTTTCAGGTTTAAATTTGTCTCATATTTATAAAATAGGATACTATATTTAAATTGTTAATTATATATTAGAAATCATTTTAGTGCTTTAAATTTGTTTTCAGAAATTTATCTACTATATTTATAAATTAAAAGGGAAAAGTGGCTATTTAAATTATAGTCCAAATTGGGTTTCAATTATAACCCAAATCAGACCCTAATTACCCCATCCCAATTCTAATTAAACCCTGACCCAATTTCAATTAAACTGACCCAAACTCGGATCCCTACCTACCCTCTTTAATCCAGGTTGTGATCAACGACCAACATTCACCATTTCCATTTTTAACCCTCAACGACCCCTAAACCTGAATCATTTCTCACCACCGGCCGCCTCTGAATCCCTTTCCCTCTCAATTCTCTCTGCAACCTCATATGAACCATAGCTGCCTCCACCTAATTCCACCCTAATCCACATCAATCCCCACCTAATCCATGGTCTCCTATGGCCGTTTGAGGTGTATACCGGCCTCCTGCATCTCATGGTGGCCCATTTTGTGCGATTTCATGGCCAAATCTCAAAGATATCTGGTCCAGCTCTTGCTCAACATCCATTCATGGCCTTTCTCCGGCCATCCCTGGTCTTTCTCTGGCCATTCATGGCCGTTCAAGTCAGATCTTTGACTTTTCTTGCTAGATCGGTAACTTTCAAGGTCTTTCTCACTTTTTCTGGGTTTTCTGAAACCCTAGCTATAAGACCTTTCAATTTTCTTCCAGATCTATCTTAGATTTGTGCTTACTATGAACTTCTTAAGTGTTTTTCAAAGATTCTCCGATTTCTTTCAAAGAGACTCTTCATTTTTCAACGATTAGGGTTTCTCTTAACTTCTTTTTAAAGACAGATTCTCTGATTTTTTGGTGTTGTTTCATGATTTCACTATGTTTAAACAACTTGTTTATGTTTTCCCTCTATTTGATTCAGGATGTTGAAAACCCTAGGTCTTTTGGTCTTATCCAAGTTCTGAAACTATCCTTGTTTATTTGAGTGTATACTTGTTCGATTAAGTTCTTTTCCTTATTTGACTTATCTGATTCTAAGTTCCTATCATCTTTTAAGCTTGACTATTGTTAAAGCCCTAATTTCTTAAAAGGTTTTCCTCACTTATTGTTACTGTGAGACCTTTACTGGTTTATGACTCTCTTTACCTGTTACTATGCTCTCTTCCTTTTTGATTCCGCGTAACTACTTGACTTTGTTGACTACTGTGCTTTGAGTAGATCTCTTTTACTACAGAATCCTAGCTTATTCCTGCTACTACTATATGTTTGTGTTGCTTCTTTGCGTCAACATGTTTGACTCTGCATGCCTGTTCATTCCTTGCTATTTATATGTTAAGGTGCAGAATCTTGACCCTTTCTTGATTGATTCTGACTCCTTCAATGTCGCGACCAATTACAAAAGGTTTTCTTATGAACCCTAATTGTATTTGTTTGTTTAAATTAATTGATTCCCCTCCTTTAATTACTGTGGTGTCTTACCTTGCTGAATCATTTCCTAAAACTAAGCATGTTTTGTATTTAGACTTGATTATTTACTTCATGCTTTTACTGCCTCCTTATATGGCAATAATAAATCTATCCCAAACTGATTTCTTTCTTTAATTAAAACTTGTTAGTATCCGCTAAGTAGTGATTCCTTAATTAAAGGGAATCACTTGTGTTAATTGATTCTGATTGTGATTATTTTCATGTTTGTGTTAGGACTTTACTTATTACCTTAATTTCTACACGTTTTCAAAACTATAAATACCCTACCCTCTCTTCTTTTAAAGACACAAACAATTTAAGCTCAGAACACACTCTTACACTCAAAAACTCACTCTTTATTTACTGCTACTTGTGCTATTGCTTTGTCTAGCCGGCTGAAAGCCAAGGCTAGACTGTGGAATCTTGCTTACTTTTCCTTACTGCACTTTGCTTCTCTACTGGTATGTCCTAGTTAATTTTTTAAGTCTCAACAACAACATATTTCTTTAAGTTTGCTTCAGTTCCTCGTTCTTGTCTACCTCTGGTTATGTTTCTGCAGTCAAGTTATGTTACTAGCATGTTGTAGTATGTTCCCTTTTCCCTTTTAAATTAATGCTTACCTATATGTGTACTCTGTCAGTCATTTGCTATGCATTTGCTACCTTATGAATACCAAACCCCCATATCCCCTATATGTGTTTGTGTTCCTTTGGATGGTTTATGTCTATGCCAGCATCAGTTATTGATGTGCATGACCAAATCAGACCCCTGTTAAGGTTATACAATGAATCCCATAATTCCTTGGCCCTTTGAATGATTTCTGATTCTGTTTCACTACTACAACTGTTTTCAAAACACCCTTTACCACTTACTATTCCCAACCCAATTTTAAAAAATCTCTGTTCTGCACTTCCACTATAGTCTTAGAACCTAGGTTCTGCCCCTCTTGTATGAGCCTTGCATTGGGACCCTTGAGTCCTCTCTGATCTTGGACACATAAGGATTGGACCTTCCACACTGCACTCATTCTATTTGGTTATGTAAACCTAGGTGTGAGCATTGCTGGGGATCCCCTGAGATCCTTAGGGAACTTTGACACACTCAGGTATGAGAAAGGCTTGGAAACATTGGCATTGAAGTGATTAATTATATAAGTCAGATAGGAAGTCAAGATCAGGCTTCTTTTGATTGTAATTTCTTATTTCTGCACTTCTTTTGTAATTCAATCATTGGGACCATAATAATTTGTAAACAATATCGGGGGATTAGTGAAAAGGGTGGGTAGTTGTCTATTTGCTTCAAGTCTGGTCTGTTAGATAACATGTCTATAGGATCCGTGCTTTGTTTAAAATAAATTTTGCATGCTTCACTTTCACAACTAGAAATCATGCCTATAATTCCCAATTCAGCCTTCACACACTTAGATACCATGCCTATATGATCTAAATAGCTATAACAAAAATCATGCCCATATAGAATTTAAAAGCAGTTTAGTTGGAGAAGCCCCGTCTAGTTCATGTTATTATTCTGAATTTGATTAATTTAGTAATCTGTCACTTCTTTAATAAGTTTCTCAAACACTGCCTCGACTTAATACCGTTAGAAAGCATGTCTATAGGATCTCAAGTTGTATGCTTAAAACTAATCGTTGCTCTACTGCATTCCTAATCAATATAGATGCTCATAGGATATCATTGTTACGCCTAGGCAAGCCATAGGTAACTACTTGAATAAAACTGGAACTGCCTTCGTTAATTATCACTTGCTACAACCAACAGGCAGGCCTGATTCGGACTTCTTATCTGAGGTATATAATGAATCTGGTTCTGACTCAAATCCCCTGCTTTAGGACTTAAAAAAATTCAGATTTTAACTATGTTTGAGTCATGCTATTTATATGCATTATTTGCGGAGGTTTATATGAGCCTTCTAATTGCTTACATGTTTCCCCTTTAAATGCAGTCCTACGTGTTTTTGTATGTTGCTTTAGCCTTTTTACCTTTAAACCTAAGAGCCAGCCTAAAATCCTCTCTCTTGTAGGAATAGTAGTCCTAAAATTCCTTCGGGACTGATAGGAATGGGACGGGTAATTGCACGCAATAGAGGTCGAGACTAATTCGTACTTTAATACCTTTACGGGGTGGGAAGGGTAGATATGGATATGATGACTGGTGCGCTAATACCACGTGTAGCCCCTCTTTTGAGGAGTGAGTACAGGGTATTGCATTGTTGTGATCCATATTATAAACAAACCTAGGACCCCTTTACATTCATCAGCATGCTTAGATTATAACTCTTTTCGAAATCCTGCTTTATTTAATCCTTTTCAAACACATGTGTATTTAAAATCCCCTATTATTTGAGTTTTATTTGTTTACTTGTTAATTGCACAAATTCACAAAACTATCTGGCCGAGAACCACACTAGTGGATCCTGAGGGGTGCCTAACACCTTCCCCTTGGGATAATTTCAAGTTGTTACCCTATCTCTGGTTATCAAATTTAGTTGTAGTAACCCCATAGGTGCCCTAACGCACCTTAAAAGTGTTAGGAGGCGACTCTTCAAAATTGCAAAACCCTTTTCCCAAAGGAAAAGAGTTGTCCTAACCAAACGTCATAAACCCGATTTCGCGAGAAAAAGGGGCGTGACAAACAGTTGTGGAAGAGTTATAGAAGATATTCAAATACATGTAAGGTGTTATTTAAGCTTGACAAAGTTCGAATGAAACTTTTGTCAAAGTTATTCCAAGAAAATGTGTGTTCCTATTTCTCCTTTCGTATGTTTGCACCATTGTGAAATTGAGACGTCTTCTTCATTAAGTGTCGTATATAAAAGGGCTCTCTTTTATAATTCAAGTTTGATTCAAAAATCCATGAAATTAACTAAGCATTTCTAAAATGCAAAAAGTTAGAAGGGTAAAACAAAAACCCGCATATTGAAATTAAATAGAAGCAAGACCCTTAACTTATAAAGAAACAAAGCAAGGGCAAATCATTCAAAAAAAAGAGTATAACAGAAACTCAAAGTCAAAATCATTAAGTTGAAGCACAAACTTTATAATATTAAGTTGAAACTAAGTATGAACTTAGTTTTAAACTACTTGTCATTATAAATTCCCGAAAAGACCTGGGGATATGTTGTTACCAAAAATATTACCCCTAAATGGGACCAGGGGTAAAATCACCAAACGTTCCACCAACAAAACAAAACAAAAAAGAGTCAAACTTCACAAATAAACATTCATTGTGGAGCAGGTTCTGAAGAAGAATTCAAGACGGCATCATTAACAACAGAAGGCTTGATTTGGTCAGAAGGAGCTGGGGCATCCACCACACCAGGATCAACATTCTCGGGAGTATCAGCCATGGGTGAAGAGAAACTTTGGCTTTGCTGAGTTTTTTCTATGGTCTCCTTAGTCTTTGCTAACTCGGCATCCAAATTAAAACCTTCTTGGAATACCTCCATAAGAGTATCATGGCATGTGTTCAAAATGGCCCAACTTACTTCAACAGCAGCCTTGTCCTCAAGAGCCTCGTAGTCTTTTTCCCAATGATCAATTTCACTTTGGAGCTCCTCCTTCTCAGCTAAAGTAGCATCGTAAGAAGACTGTAAGGGGGCAAGTGAACTCTCCAAGAACTTGACCTTATCAGAAGACACTCGGATATCTTCATGGGTCTGGGTTAGTGTTTGAATAAGCTCACCAGCATAAACCTCGTTCTCATTCAACAAAGCCTTCAGACCTCTGATCTCCTCAGTAGCTTTGGAGAGTTGTTGAGCAAAAGACGACTCGAGGAGGTTTTTATCCTTGCCTGCCTAGTTGGAGGAAGCTTTCTCAACTACTAGCTCTGATGCCATGACTCTTAACTGCTGCTCTAAGCTACATTTGGTTACTTCTAAAACTTTCATCTCAAGCTGAAGACTTTCATACTGCTCTTTCTAATTATCTACCTAAATCTGGTAATCATGCATCAATTACTTTGTATGGGAAACCCTTTTCATCATCTCCGTATTGATGAGATTGATCTACTTTAAAAAAGGAGTTAGAATCTTAGCAAAAGTAAATGGAATAGAACATGAAAAGAAGTATATACCTTCAATGATGATTGCACGATGTCATTCATCCAAGTCAAATAACTATGACTTTCTATCTTGGACTTTTCAACTGGACCAATCAAGGGTTTCAACCATACGTCAGCTTGGCCTGACTTCTTCAAAAGATTACCATCGGAAGGAACCTCAATGGTAATTTGCTTCATCAAACTACTTCCACTAAAGAACCGACTTCAGTTCGAGAAATATTAGTAGCGGGGAATGTAGAGGAAGTCATGATGGCTTGAGACAAAGCAGAAACAGCAGCAGTAAGAACAAGCAAAGAGCGTTCCATTGGGACAATTACGGGGAAAGAGGAAAGAGGTACTTCCTCAGACACCAAATCAAAGTGGTTTCAACAGGCTCGGTTACGGGAAAAGGACGAGGAAGAGTAACTTTATCATCTAAAATGAGGCATCTTCTAGCTCGCGGCTTTCTAACCAAAGAACTTCCATCCTGTTCCTCTTCGTCTTCAAAATCCTGGGGTCTGTCAGCTTTCCTTTTCAATGAAGAACTCAAGATTATCTCCTGAGCCCTTGCCAAATAAAGTCTATAAGTTACGATTAACTCAGCACTTACTCTACGAATAGGAAACCCTAATAAAAAGAAGGGTTAAATACATTCTAAAGAAAGAATGAATAAAAATAGAAGGAAAAGAATGAAATTTTTTTACCATGAGTTTTAACCTTTCAACCAAACCTTTTTGAGAGGTATTTCCAAGATCTAACTTCCATTGGAGCAATGGTCAACAATTTCTCTACCCAACCACGAAAATTGGAAATCTCTTCAACTGTTCCCATGGTTGCTGAAAGAGGAAAAGCAAAACAGTCACGGAAAATACAAACTCTTTTATAAAAAATAAAAAATAAAAAGAGAAGGGAGAAAGTTGTAAATAAAAACTTACATGCAAAATTCCACTTTTCAGGGAATGGCATATTTTCTTCACCTACTAACCCTACCGTAGGAGCAGCAACAAATCGGGCGTACCAATCATGATCTTTATCGTCCTCATGACTGACTAAAACCCTCTTACTCCTCGCCACTAAAGTAAAAATCCCATGACAGAACAACTTAGGGGAGTAGAGGTGGATTAGATGAAAAAAGGTGAAAGGTAATTGAGCCAAATTAGCCAAGTATCTTAACATGCAACAGCCCTTCATATAATAGGGCCAATTTGTCCTAAACACACATTGAAAAAGCGACAGAATTCAATAATAACTGGGTCAATAAGGGGTCTAAAGTCCAGTGTAAAGGGGTATGTATCCACAAAAGAAAGCCAGTCTTGAAGGAAGTGATCCTTTGATTTGCAATAGGAATCAGAATTGGGAAATCAAACCTCCAATGACAATCTCTATGGATAACAGAGATCAAACCTTCAGTAATTTGTGAAGGGTAAACATCGTCATGATCATGACAGGACATAGAAGAAACCTGGTTTCTAATTAATTCTCTATCAGTATAAAAAGAAAGTTCAGAAGGAATAATTTCATCTACTGTAGGTTCACGAACTGGTTCATTGGAATCCCTACTTCTGGAAAAAGACCTATGAGAAAAAGAAACCCTAGTTCTAGAAGATGAAGGAGGAGTGGAGCTAGGTAAATAGGAAGAAGAACCTCGAATCGAAATGGACCCTAAACTACGTAATCTACCCCTTTCCTGCTCCTAGTAGGAGCAAGAGGAAGTTCATCTACAATAAGAACTTTTTAAGGATCAGGGTTTGAAGAAGACATAGTTATACGAAGAAGAAAAGAAGATTGAGTAGTCAAAGATGGAAAACTTTTCTATGAAAGAAGAGACAAATGATATATTTATACTCTGAAGCAACCGTCAAACAAAAAGGTAATCATGGGAACATCATAATGAAAACTGTCACTTCGTGATTGATACAGCTGTAAAAAATCCCTAAAAGACGTTGAGGGATTGCAGAACCAATCAAAAGCCGCCACGTGTCACATGCATTAAATAGAAGTGACATGCGAAGCGTCAGTTCTGGAGAAGGTATAATGATATGTGGAATGGCGGCAAATTCGGGCACTACAGGTCTTGCTAGCGAGGGTTGAGTGCTGTCCAGCAGATTTTCGAAGATTTACTAGGTAGCTGCCCGGCGATTCGCAACCCAGTGCATTCTCCCTCTATCTTAATTCCTTTCTGTTGCAGTTATGTAGTAGTGGAGTACTTTCAGACTTGTAGTATTATTTTAGAGGCTCATAACTAATGACACCTAGATGTCGGGCTATGTTTTATTCCGCAAACTGTGTTGTTACCTTATTTTGGGATTTTATTTTGTTAATGACTTAGTATTTATTATTTTAATTGCTTTGAGATGAATTGGGAGTGTGTCGGTTGGCCTTGTCTTCACGAGAGGCGCCATCATGACCGGGTCCGAGTTTAGGGTCGTGACAAGTTGGTATTAGTGCCTAGGTTACATAGGTCTCATGAGTCATAAGCAGGTTTAGTAGAGTCTCGCGGATCGGTACGGAGACGTCTGTACTTATCCTTAGGAGGCTGCAGAACCTTTAGGAAAAACTTATCATTTCTTGAATTCTTATCGTGCGCCCTTGATTCAGCTTGAAATATAACTCCTTGAATTCCTTCCACGCGTTTGTATGCGCATGAGTGCTCAGTATCAAATGTACATCGATGGCTTGCGATTCCCTGACCGAGGGGTGAGATGTGATCTCTATGTGTTGATGTTGGGCCAGTCTGGCGGACTCAAGGCCGGATTTTTGCCTTTGGCTTGAGCACCGAGGTGTTGATTGTGTGAGTATGTGTTTTTGAACTTATATGTTTGGTAGTGTCCCTGTTAGTAGGAGTGATGACTGGGTAGTTATGTGATGAGTATGATATGACTGCGATATGTATTTATTTGATATGGAAGCGACGAGAAGGGTCTACTGGAGGATAGAAGAACTATTTGGTGCTTGATTTCCATATTGATTTGAGGTATAGCCCCGAGTTATGGGTGTGTGAAGAATCTTTTCATGTTTTCTAGTTGGGGAGTGAAGTAGATTTCATGTTGTGTTATGAGTTCATACTCGGGGAGGTTTAGTGACTGCGTGATGTTTATGACGGTGGAAGGGCATAAAGAGATGTTAGTTTGAGGCGAAGCAGGTGGGTTATCTCTTGCAGAATGTCCTGAAGATTGTGTGATCCTTATGTTGTTTGTTGGAAGAACTCTTTTGCCAGTGAAATATATGTGTTGCAATTTGAATTTTGATTGCTCAAGAGAGTAGGCTTGACTGTTACGAGGGTGAATACGAGATTGGCAGAAGATTTCAAGTCCTAGATGGTCTGTGTCGTAGATCTTATGAAGGTTGAGTTTAATCTTGCTATGGTATTATGGCAGCAATAGAGTATATGCGTTATGAGTTATTGTGTGTGTTTTGATCTATGGCGTCGAGCCAAGTTGGGAAGTCTTTTGTTTATTAGTTGGTTGCACGGTTATGTGCTATGTTGGTTCCAGTTTGAGGCATACGGGTGAATCAGTTATGGCTTACGGAGATTGAGACCGAGGATGGCTCGAGTAAAGGAAAATTTTGGCAAAGGTTATATTATGCTTCATATGTGTATGAGAATCACAGAATGTCTTGAATGGTTATTGGTAAAGGATGTGCGATGCATAGAGCAGGAAGTTGCTTGGTTGTAAGGGAGGTTACATCCTGCGGTGTCAGAGTGCTAATGAGACACAGGTTGTTCGGTTCAATTGATCAGTCTAATTGAGGTTTGAGTAGACTGGATGACTCTCGAGAATGGTTATAGTGAGTTCCAGATTTTACATGTAGTAATTGGAGGTTTTCAAGGTGTATATTTGGCTAGAAACTGAGTTTTTCATTGAAGGGTGTCAAGACTCGTGGTATTCCTATATCGTCGTGGAATTCAATATATCAGTATCAGGAAGATGAAGGAAACGACTTTTGGATCCCAGGAAAACCCTCCAGGGTAGGTATTTTGAATGTGGTGTTTTTAGGAATATTTAAGAGAGTATTCAGCGGTTATGAGCCTTAGGCAGTGTGGTTTATGCTTGGGTCTCGTGTGGTGAGTCTGGGTTGAGCAACTATGGTGTTATAGCAAGAAGGAGTATCAAGTTGAAGGTAAATTAGAAGGAAACTCGGATAGATGGGATAGCTTGGTAGTAGGCCAAATCGGTATGGTAAGGATATGATTAGTTCTTTGGATGCTTATGAGGTAATGAGTTTATACGGGTGTTTCGCGGCAATACTTTTGGGTCTTAATGTCCTGCGTAGCCTGGTTGAGTCAGAAGGATTCAGTCCTGACAGTTTAGTTTTGTGCAAGTGGAATACGGAGAGTTCTCGATGGTTTCTACCACGGTTAGAGTTGTATATTTTCTGCAAGCGTGAGAAGCATAAGATGTGTAGCGATTTTTCTTCTAGGTGGGATTGATGGAGAGTTCTTGGCTAGTTGAGTACGTAGCTGCTTGTGGCTCGGAAAGGGGTATGAATTTCTCATGTTCATCCTAGGATGGTATGGTATATGCGGTATGTTGTGTAGGATTGAGATTTGCATGTGTAAGGTCACGATTCAGTTTTGAAAGGAAGGTCGTAAATTCTTAGGTGGCATGGACAATTCAGATGACTAGGGAAATGACATTACTAATTGATGTTGCTTGATGAGGGGCAATGTGATTGAGTTAATGATACTTTATTAGTATTGTGACACTCTCTTGTTGGATCAACGGCTGATATTCGAGCTTGCTTGGGGGCACAGAAGAATTATAAGAGTACCTCTCGTGGAATGATTGGGTATTATAGGTGTGTTGTATATTCGGACGGTAGAGTTGGGATCAGATATAGTGATTCGCGTGCTGTATGGATTTGGAGACTGGGAGTTCTCATAAACGGGTTATGTTATGATTGTGGGTCACGTGTATCGGTCTTGTGTGGTAATTATTGGGGGTTTGGAGACCCGAGCGGATCCTTGTTGCTTAGTATGCTAGATTTTGGTAGGATTTAGGGTATGGACTGGTTGTCTCTGTGTCGTGTTATTCTGGGTTGTCGCGCTAAGGCGGCGGCATTGGTTATAGCAAGAATGTCACGGATTGAGTGGCGAGATTCGATGGATCATGTTTTCAGTGGGGTGGTTTCATTTTTTAAGACCTAGCAGACGGCTGGCAAGGGTTGTCCTTCTTATTTGGCTTTCGTGATGGATGTTAGTGCAAAGACTCCTACCATTGATTCAGTTCCAGCGGTGAGGGATTTTCCGAACGTGTTTCCTACTGTCAAACGTGTTGCCGGTAAGGGCTATTGATTTCGGTATTGACTTGGTGCCGGGCACCGTAGCATATGGCACCGACGGAGTTAAAGGAATTGAAAGAGCAACTCAAAAATTCCTTGATAAGGGGTTCATTGGTAAGTCAATATGGATGTGTGTTCTACATCGAGTCGGTTGGGTTGACTCCGAGTTGTATCATTGAGGGATTTGTTGATTCGATTGTTATTGAGCTTATTAGTGATATGGGGAGACCTATAAGTTACCTTTACGTGTTGCGAGGTGTTTGAATTTGTTGGTTATAGGCACATGTGGTGCAATTCTATTGGGGTTTCGTAGTGGAATTCGAGCGAGAAGAGTATTGGGAATTGCTCGATGGATAGCGTATCGGTTGTGTCCTTTTGGGTTTGTGTGGCGTTATGTCATTACTTCACCGTGGGTATGATGATTTGCTTTGGTTCTAGACATCAAATTGCGCGTGGTAATCGATATGAGCATAGTGACTTGAGGTGTTTCATGTGGACCAGTGTTTGGATGAGGTCGTACATGGAAGCGAAGTCATGTAGAAGCATGATCCTTCGGGTTAGATTCATGTATTCTGTTTCTTCGATGTGTGACGGGTTCTCAGGATTGTGTTGTGGTAGTACCGGTGAGCTTGTGGTACAGCTCTTTCATTTAGGTCACTTTTCATGATTTGAGTACGTTCGGATTGTTGCTTATTGGTGTGCGGATTGCACGAGTTGTGCCTTTAGATGGTATTAATGTGTCATGTCACCAGAGTAGTTGTGTGGGATTAGATGAGATTGTTTGGATCTAGAAAGAATACAAACGGATTTGGTTTCAGCGTGCTGAAAGGATAATATCGATATTCGGCTTAGAAATTTGCTATGGTCCTGGCCAAAAGAGAAGTGGCTTTACGAACGGTTGATTTGAGGAATGACTATGACTTTCTACGTGTTTCATTTATCATTGGCAGTATATCGATGTTTTTTATTTTCATTTTTCTACGCGATTTCTTATTGCTCAGTCTGCATTTAAAATCATTACTCACCTCAATATGGCCCAAAATCTAGCTCACAATTCTTTTGCCCCTCGAATCGACCTCCGGATGCTTCGAATCTACCAAAATCAAATCATAACCATCAAAATATGCTAAAGGGACAAAGTCCACTCAAATACAATCGAAAAACAACGCAAATCTCGAAATTGGCCAAACCCGACCCCCGGGCCCACGTCTCGGAATCTAACAAAATTAACATCAATAGAATCCTCATCCTCCCACGAGTCTATACATATCAAGAAAATCAAAATCGGAACTTCAAATGGCCCCTCAAATCCCCACTCAAAGGTCTCTTAATCTCAAGCCCTAATTACCCACTTTTGCTACTGATTTTCCATGGATTTCAAGCAGAAAATGTTAAAATTCATCATAGAAAGAAGTTTATGGTCCAAAAATCTTACCTCCATGAAATCCTCTTGAATTCCCTCTTCAATTAGCTCTCCAAAGCTTTTTCCGAATGAAATATAGTGAAAACCCACTCAAAATCGCGAAGGGTGAAATTTATATGTTCTGACCCAGCAAAACCGCATCTGCGGTCACACTATCACATCTGCGGAGCCGCATCTGCGCAATATCCTCCGCTTTTGCGGAATTTCATTAATAAGCAATTTTCGCTTCTGCGGTTGCCTAATCGCACATGCGGTCATCGCAGATGCGGGGGCCAAACCGCACCTGCGACTACTTCTGCACACCTGCATTACATAACCGCTTCTACGGACCTCGCACCTGCGGTCACCAATCCGCAGATGCGGAAATGATAGGAACAGCAAAATTTGCAGCGCAACTCAAACTCCAAACTTTCCGACAACTATTCGAAATTACCCTGAGGCCCCCGGAACTTCAGCCAAAAGCACAAACAAGTCACATACTGCCATTCAAACTTGTACCAATCTTCAAAACACCTCAAACAACATTGGATCACCCAAAACATATCGGATTCAAGCCGAAGCTTCCAAAATCTTTCGAATTATGCTTTTGATCAAAAAGTATACCAAACCACGTCCGAATGACCTGAAATTTTGCACACACATTCCAAATGCCACAACGGAACTACTACAACTTTTGGAATTCTATTCCGACACCTATATCAAAATCTCACCTATCAACCGAAAATTGCCAAAATTACAATTTCGCCAATTCAAGCCTAAACCTTCCACGGACCTCCAAAATGCATTCCGATCATGCTCCTAAGTCCTAAATCACCTAACGGAGCTAACCAAATCATAAAAATTCCGATCCGAGATCATATACCAACAAGTCAAAACTTAGTCAAACCTTTCAAATTTCAAGCTTCAAACTGAGAACTGTTCTTCCAAGTTCATTCTGATTACCCTGAAAACCAAAACCAACGATTTACATAAGTCATAATTCATAATACGGGGCTAGACCGCTCTGTTTTCCCCATTTCTGCTTCTATTTGCTTTAATTATCAGTTTTATATATGATCGGGTTGGTTGGTTCGGGTTCGGAAAGGTTTTGAGACACTTAGTCTCTTTTAAGAAGGCTTATTATTATTACACCTGTGTGCAGATTCGGGCACTACAGGTCCTGCTAGCGAGGGTTGAGAGATGTCCAGCAGATTTCCGGAGATTCACTAGGTTGTTGCCCGACGATTCGCAGCCCAGTGCATTCTCCCTATATCTTATTTCCTTTCTGTTTCAGTTATGTAGTAGTGGAGTAGACTTTCAGACTTGTAGTATTATTTTAGAGGCTCATGACTGGTGACACTCTGATGTTGGGCTGTGTTTTATTCCGCAAACTATGTTGTTACCTTATTTTGGGATTTTATTCTGTGACTTAGTATTTATTATTTTAATTGCTGAGACGAATTGGGAGTGTGTCGGCTGGCCTTGTCTTCACGAGAGGCGTCATCACGACAGGGTCCGGATTTAGGGTCGTGACATTAGGGCGGGGGTTGGGGTGTTGGTGGGGTTGGGTGGGTTGGGATGGGAATAGGATGGGGAAGGTTGAGAAGGAGTTTTGGAAAATATTTTCCCTTCTCTTGATAGAGAAAATATTTTCCTCCAACTAGAGGAAAATGAGTTCATGAGGAAAATATTTTCAAAATATTTAAGCCAACAACATGGAAAAATTGGAAAATATTATTCGAAAAATATTTTCATTCATACCAAACACACCCTAAGAGTGCTCGATTTTTGCAAATTAATAGGACCATATACTCAAAACTAAAACTAATAGGAGAGACACAACCCTGCTATAAAACTTAAGGGACCATTTAAATTAAATACTCGATAAAATTTAAGCTAAAGTGAAAAATTAACCTTAGGTTATTCGAAAACTTAAAGTGTTTTCCAATTTGATACGGGTGATGTGAAGTGTGAAAATGAATAATAAAATTTGGTTTTATTTGTGAAAATAAAGAATTTTGAACGAGAATGAATTAAATCAAATCATATACTATTACTTTATGATTTTATTATCTGTAAATATTCGTAGATTTGTTTAGTTACTCCACAATTTCTTCAGGAGGTTTTTAATTATCCAGAGGATGATTCACATTAATTCATTGATTTTATTTTAGATTTGCTTTATATTTAGTTCATATATTCATATATTTAGTAAACTGACTTAATTTGTGTTGATTTTCATAAGTAGAAATCAATTTAAGGTAATTCATGTATACATCGACTATCCTGTTATGTACCTGCTATAAAAAAAAAAATAATATATACAAGTTTAAGGAGTAAACACCAAGCATTAACGATCCGCCACATTGGTTAATTTAAAGCTCAAGTCATGAACGCCTAATCCCCTATTTATGTTTTTTATATTCTATATTAGACTTGAAGGAAAGCCTTGCAGCAACGGTTAATTTGTCTTTGAATGACCTAAGGCTCACGGGTTTGAGCCCCACCCTGCCCCTTTGCCATTCCTAAACCTTTGCACAATTCCTGAGTGTTTTAATTCTATTTCGAGCAACAACGCAAGTCTAATGCTGAATACAATTATATTCCAGTTCCAAATAAGTTGGGTCAAGTCTAATGTAGAATAAAGGGCAGCTCGGTGCACAAATTATCTCGTGTTTATGTGGCGTCAGGGAAAGGCCCGCATCTCAGGGAGTATAATGTAGGCAGCTTATCCTGATGCAAGCATAAGTGGCTAAGACAAATTAACATTGCAATATCTGAGCCCCTCCGACATCTTGTAAACTGCATTTTCTCCATCTCTGGTGCCGTTTACCTTTACTGCAACAACCTGTGTCCCCTCCCATAACACTATCATACTTTATTTTTCAAATGCTCAACTAAATGCAAAAGAAAAAGTGAATAGTTTCTATCTAACAATTATTTTTAATAACCGAGAAATACTCAAAAGCCATGGCGCACCGTTTGAAAATCGGTGGATATCCTTCTCCACTTAAAAACCAAGCATTTTGTCCGTGGTAGAGTTCTAATCCGCGACGTACATCTAACCCACACATCACGTGTTGTGCTTTTACCAATACACCAGATCCCTCCTTCAAAAGAAAAAAAAGTGTTTTCCAGCTTAACATGCTACCGGCCAGGACAAAACCTGTATATCGCGATGAGGAATGGAGAAGCAACATAATATCTTCGAATAAACCAATATACACTGCCCATAAACAGCAGAATATGCAGAAAGGGAAAAGAAATGGATAACTAGAGATTCTTTTATGTCAAGAGAGTAGAGAAATAAAACTCATACAGCTGTTAACCCATAGAAGCCTAGATAAGTCACAAACTGAACTTTGGAAGAGATGGTTCTCCGATAGCCCAGGGTTCTCCTTACACTTTAGTCTTGTTGCGGATATATATACATGGTGACAACACTTGGATGTTGCTGAGCTGAGTTAAAGACTTGGTGCCTTGGTAATTCTTGAATTTCACCAGCCCATTAATGTTCTTTTAACTTTCTCCAAGATTTCAGTTCGAGCTCGCTTGCTGGCTAACGGATACTCTGGGCTTTCATCCAAAAGGAACCTATAAACTTCCCACTGCCGCTCTGCTGTTGAATGCCTTGCAATTTCAGCCTGCAACCCAATTAGGAATGTACACATTATGGGAACTGGAGATAAGATACAATAACACTTTCCGTTACAACCATGGAAGTAAAAACGTTTATGAAGGAGAATTTGAGCATCTGGCACTTACCGAGAAAATACAGATCCCAAGCTTTTTTAAGGCAAATGTGACATCATAGAAGACACGTGGCCTTCCCTTTCCAGATAACTCAACAGGATTGGCAACCAATAGTTCTGTATCTGGGCCACGACTAGCAACAGTGACTCGCAGTGGATGAAGCATCTCTTCCTTCAAGCGTGAACACAAGGATGCTTGGTTTTCATCATCTAGAATCTTTTTCCCATCTGTTCTCTGGATAAATAGGTCTATGGTGCGATAGCCCTTGGCGGAAGACAAGATTCTTCCAAAAGCAATCTAGACGTTTAAATAGCAAGTACATATGTTTAATGTCAAAAAAATAAGGCAATAGGAAAGACATTCCAAACTAGAAGCACCAATAAAGACATGAAGTATTGGTAATCTCATTCTTTATATGCTCCTAATTTTTTTTTCCTTTGTGGACAATTTAGACAGAAAATTTGAATTCACCTCGACCATCGAAAGTGTTTAGCTTACAAAACAATTTGACTACACAGTTGCTAAAATATATGGTACCTGAATATCACAGTCCTTTGAAGTCCTCAAAATGTCATAGATGAGACCCTTTTGATCAACACATTGTATTTGAAGCAAGGTATGGACTGGGCTCAATAAGTTATCCACTGTGATGGTTGCCTTCTTTAATTTTGCCGTATCAGAAGAAGAGGACTTAGGAACTGCTTCCTTAGACAATTCACAACTAAACAATTCTTCTGCAACTTCTTGTGGAAGAGAAGAGAATCCTTGCTGAACTTCGCATTCAGGCCCTGCCAACTGAAGCTCACAACTAATGCAGTATTCTCCCAAAACATCACTTAGATGTTCACATGTCTCATCTCGTCTTTGTTTCGTGTGCAGCAAGTCCCTAATATGGCAACAGAACACCAAGCAGAAATGTAAAATAAATTACCACATAACAGGTAATTATTGATAACCTTTAATGCTAGTTTTTCCTCATCTGATGGGAAGCAGATGAATACCAACCACATTAGTAATCGCCCAACAGTTAAATTATATGGTGGAAATGAAGTTTGAATTGCCAAAAGCATCAGCAAGAGACAAATCAGAATATTCTACCAAAAAACACGTCAAACTTAGCGCAGGTTTTGTGGAACAAAAGCTACATCCATAATCTTTTCCCATAGTTAAATAATCTGGTTGCTGCGAGATTTTATACATATTCTTTTAAATAATCTGGCTGCTGTAAGATACCATATTTTGAAACTGATATCAAGCCGGCAGCACCATCAATTATTCAGTCACCAGTAACTGTTTGGTTTACTGGCCAAAAGAGGCTTGACAAATTAATTAAGTACTTCTATTACTTAGAAATAAGATTTTTATTTACTTCTATTGTTGTCTTGAGCCGAGGGTCTCCTGGAAACAGCCTCCCTACCCCTCAGGGTAGGGGTAAGGTCTGCGTACATATTACCCTCCCCAGACCCCACTTGTGGGATTATACTGGGTTGTTATTGTTGTTGTTGTTGTAGTATTACTTAGAAATAAGATTTTTATTTAATTACATTGGCTTAAAAATGTGCATGACCCTGTGAATTTTGTTTCATGATGCCTCAATCCCAAACTAGTTCAGATCGCCTATATGATTCCTCTATATCCAGTTTGCTCTACCCGGACCCATTACATTCCTGAGAACAAGAATCAAAATACTGCTACCATGTTTGTCTTCAATATCTGATATCTTACAGAGTTAGAGTTGCTTCAGTGTACAAGTGTAAGAGAGCACAATACTTGAAATTGAGTTTGACCTTGTAGTTATACCTTAGTGGTGATAGGTTTAAATAATAATGGTGTTAAAGAAGAGTTGTTCAGTCCAAATAGTCAAGTCACTGTGGTTCAACCATCAGATATGTATTAGCTAATGGGATTAGAAGACTAGCATCAATAACAATGCAGCAAGGCCACAAAATATAAAATCTTATATTATGTGCAGAGAACCAAAAGCCAATTAGGTTGAAAATCAAAGGTGCCTTAAACATGTCAAGAACTTCAAGGACTTACATGTCATCTGTTAAGAAGAAGAGATCCAAAACTTTGTCATCTGGTGTTGTCATAACTTTTACTCTTTGAATGGTTAGCTCGAGCTCGCAAAGGACCTTGGTAACATCTAAAAAGCACAAATAACCACATAAGAATTTTATGAAGCCACGTGCAAGTAAAAAAGGCACAAAAATTTAGATGCATTTATACTTACCATGTAGCAACCCTTTCCTGTCTAGGCAAAAAACCTTCAATAGGTAAACTGTAGGACGTGGGGAACACGTAGACTGTTGGCTTAAGTAATACGGAATCATGCATGATGGACATGCAGACATAAGCCGATTTTTCAAGCTTGCCCAATCAACTTTTAGCCCGCTTGGACGTGGGACAACCCATAGTACTATGTAACACCATTTCCCATCGGTGGCAAAATCTGTATTAAATTATACATCAATGTCACACAACACATTGAGTGGCTGATGAGTGAAATCATAAAGGTGTAAGAGTTAATGAAGCTGTCCAACATTTTGCCAGTGAAAAGCAAGAACGTGAAGCTATATGTATATTTGAGAACTTTTAAGTTCGATTAAAGATGCATTCTGATATTTTATGGCAAGTAGTTCTATCATCGCGGGTTTATTTTCAAACTTTTGACACGGAAAAGGACGCAGAAAAAATGTTAAAGATGTCAAGTACTTTTACAGATATAATTCAACTTGGAAGCAAGCAACAAGACACTTAATTAATATCTTTTATGTTTTCTCCCCTCACCCACAAATAGCTTTAGCTTAACATGGAGTAACAAATATAGCTTGAGAAGCTAGAGAAGGAGCTTATCCATTATCAAATATTCCACTTTCTGCTGATGGGTAAGATTAAACAACCTAATTCCAAAACTCTACACAAAAAGCTGAACCTTTTCGGCCGCCAAGCCAGCACTTAAATACTTAAACAACCTAATTCCAAAACTCTACACAAAAAGCTGAACCTTTTCGGCGGCCAAGCCAGCACTTAAATACTCCATTGTCCATTCTATATGGGACATTTTACTTTCTAGTCTGTCCCAAAAGAATGACACATTTCTATAGTACATATTTATCAGAATTTAACTTTAAACTTCTCATTTTACCTTTAATGAAATGGTAAATACTCAAACAAATATCTATGGCTTTGTTTTAAACCATAAGTTTCAAGAGACTCTTCTTATTTTTAAATTCTATGCTCAGTCAAACATCATCACATAAAATGGAACGAATGGAGTAGTGAAAATGTAGCTTAGGTTTCATACAACCAAAGATACTAATTTGGGACAGAAAGCATATCTGATTGATATTAAACGAAATAAATGTTCAAATAACTCAAGCAAATCAGAATCTTATGGAAAATGAAATTACCACAAAAAAAAAAAAAAAAAAAATGACCTCCGCGGTTTACATAGAGTCCGAATTCCAGAACGATACGACAGAGATCGCATCCAAGTCCAGCTTTATCGGGGCAATTCACGGTGATAACAGTCGGGTCACCCGATTTCACACCGGGTTCCATCAAAACAACATCGTCCCATGCCATCCCCATTTCTCCGGCTAGAATTTTACCGGCACCAGCGGCTGAATTTGAGGAGTTCCACGGCCAAAATTCACCGGCACCGGCGGCTGAAATAGCGAAATTAACCGGGCGAATTCATAAATCTAAGGAAGTTTGAAGCCCTAAAAGACAAATCCACACCGCCCCCTATTTTGCAAACAATCGGTGGTTTATTTCAGCTGAAATTGTCTATGTTGTGTTGATGAAGAGGTTGTTGTTTGGTCACAAATGGATCCCACATCCACATCGTAACCACGTCAGACGTAGTTTGGCATTTTTCAGTGGTAGTAATAAAATAATACGTAGTAATTTTTACGATTCGTTATATGTACTGAACCACAATATATGGAAAAATTCAAGAAAGATATTTGATAATAAGTTAATTATTAATAATGATACTTATTTGCCTTTAAATATTAGTAGATCCTTCCATTTTGGACGTGTGATAAATTGGAAGATAAATCCGAGCGCAAGAATAAAAAGCACAAATTGAGAATATTGGATTCGGATACTTTTTTTACTGGTCCCCTAAGAATATTCTATAAAATTGAAACGATATAAAAAAGTAAGTATGACTGACTTTTGCAAGGATAATTCTGGCCAATAAGAATATTAATTTTTAAAATTTTGATGAAGATACGAATAACAAAATAATATAATTATTGTCTATTTATATTAATAATTTTATTTTGCGCTTGTTACTCATATATATAGTTACTCTCCTATTTCATGCAATCTAGTTCATTACTCGAGATATTAAATTTTGCAATATATAATTTTAAGTAATTACCAACGATACTTAAGAATGTTACCCTTTAAAATATGTATTCATTTTTGCTAAATAGTTTATTCGTAATTATAATTTATCGACACTACTAAGTTGGAATTAAAGATTAATAGAATGGGTAATTATATTTAGGGTTACATATTTTTACATAAAATTACAGTGAGAAAGATAATAATGCATTAAATAAAGATAAAATGCACAGTCTTAAAATTGCTATACGTGTCCAATTTTTGTTGACAGTGCTATATTTTCAGCTAGGGATGTACATGGTTTGGATTGGTTCGGTCTTGTCAAGTTTTTCGGGTTTTCGAGTTTTTTTATTACGTGAATATTATTTTAATCTTACTTTGTTAAAATTATAGATAAAGCTTTGATAAGTGAATATATGTTTAGTAAATATGGAAAAAATTGACAAACATATGATCTATTAAAATATTCTAATAGGAGAATTTTTTTAGTAACACATGATAGTTATTTTCTTAGTCGTCTAACAATAATTTTTTGTTAATTTACGCTTTCAGGGTTAATACATGAGAGGATCCCAAATATTTCTACATTTTCTAAAAAAATCACTATAAACTCTTAAAAATATAAATAAAATTTATATATTTATATGTCGGTTTGGTTCGAATTTTTTTACTCAATACCAAACCAAGTCAAGTCAAACCAAACCTAGTCGGGTTTTTTAATTGATTTGGTTTAATTTTTCGGTTTGGTGCGATTTTCCGGTTCGGTTTGAACACCCCTATTTTCAACTGTATGTGCATCAGAATTACAACACAAAATCTAATAAGTTTCAAATCAACTTCGCCTCAAAAAAAATTGATTTCAAAATTATCTTAGATGTTCAATAATCCAAATGAAAATGAAGCTCATTTTAAGAGCCTGTTTGGACATGAAAATTTTTTCACATTTTTTTGAATTTTTTTTACTTTTTTTCAAAATTGGTATTTGTCCATAAAATTCTCAATTTTGTTTGAAGATAAAGTTTGAAATTTTTCGAAAATTTGAAAACTTCAAAAAGCTATTTTTCAAAATTCACTCAAATCACTTACAAAATTTCAAAAACAATACAAAATTATATTCATGTACAAACATAACTCTAATTTTCAATAACATTTTCACTTGAAAATAATTTCACTTTTTTTTTGAAATTTTACAATTCTTATGTCCAAACGCCCACTAAGATAGCAACATTATTTCGTCATTAAAAGCTGGTACTGCTAATTGTATTTCAATACACTTTAAAATAACCTATTAAATTTATTCATGTTGTTAATTTGTATTGGGAGGACCATGATTCTAAGATAGCATTTTTAAATACGTGGATAATCTTTTCTTTTTCCTCTTTTTGTACATGCTCAATATTTTATATTCAACTTTTCCTTATCCAATATGCAAATCTGATTTTTCTAATAAGTGATTTGGAAGCATATGCAATTTTTAATTATCTTAATAAGATATGTATAAAATTTTATTTTTCCCCATTAAGGTATATATATTATCAAAATTATTGAACGGATGTTTCATGAATTCAACAACTAAGCAATCAAAAAGTTGGAGGTAGGTGCTCTACAAAAATCATTATAATTCTAACCATTGGGGTATTAATAAATTTCATCTTCTACTTTTTAACATGTTTTTTTAAAAGACAAACTTAGAAATTATTTACTCTTTTAAATAACTAAAAAAGAGGATTTGGTTAGTTAAGGTCAAACTAATTATAACTTCTCTACACACACATATGTATGCATTACTATTACTATTTATAATACAACAACAACAACCCCAATATTATTAATAATATTATTATTATTAATAATAATACCATTTAGATGAACATCTTACTAGGATCTAATAACACATAGATGTATTGCAGGTACATTATTTCCTACAAAATGTGAAGTAAACCTACTTTTTTTTCACCAAAGAAAATGTGAAGCAAAATATTTGTTGTAGATTTAATCTAAATTTTTCATAAATTTAACATAGTTAAATTTTCACGGAATATTGATGTACGGGAAATACTGAGCTTTTAAATATTTCTTTTGTGGTTCAAACAAATTAGTTAATATATTAAGTATTAGATTAATTCCAGAACTCTAACAAGTGGTTGCTATTTGCTATTATGATTTTATTCGATGATTGAAGTCGACTTGAAAAAAAAAAAGTTCAATGAATTTGCAACTTGTCTTTGTTTGAAGATAATTAATACATAGCATTAGGCAGCTGCTAATTAGTAAACAATTCCAATATGACAATCAAGAAGCTTTTAGACAAACCCAAGAGCCACCAAATTTTATTAGAGTCCTTAATATGGTAATTACGTCACAAAGTTGTTTAATTATACTGACTAAAGGGTTTCTTTTTTATTATCTCATGCGTCTCGACAAATTTTAAGCAATATTGTAAAAAAAAAAAAAAAAATCTCAACAAGTTCTTTGGAAAAGTTATTAACACAATTTCTGATGAGTGCTTCCAAAAGTATTTAAAGAATGTTTCCTAAGGCACAGAAAAGAGAAATGTTTGGAAATCTTTTTAGGCCAGTAGCTTAATTATAATTTGATTTTTATATTTAGGTTTAAAATTATGGAGTTATATTCTATTCAGGGAAATGTGAGAAATGAGAAACGTTATAAAAGTGCCTTAAGAAGTAGTTTAGGCGTTCTATTCGTCTTTTCTCCTTTCTACACAGAGCCGGACCTATATGTTAAGGAGAGGAGTTACTGGCAGCCGAAAAATTCGACAAAAAGTTAATATATACATGTATATGTATTAAAAAATAGTACTAATAAATTAACAATGTCACCTTATATATAAAGCAGATTTTAATCGAATATAAAAATGCACTCGCGACCTTCAAATTTTGGGTTCGCCTTTGTTGCTAAGTCACAAGGTAATTTGTGAAACATTATCCCTAAATTCTATAAAACAAATTGATTCGAGCCTTATCTTTGATTAAAGACTGTTGGGTTTTGTTATTATTTGTTATTAATAACAAAAGAGGTGTGAATGGAAAATTGTGGGAAAAAAGAAATTGAGGCAAGTGAAATTTTAAATTAGTTCACTTTACTAATACACTTTATCCCTCATTGATAGAAGGAAAGAAAATCTTTGTGTATATATATAGAGAAACTCATCTTTTAGCTCTTAAAGAGCTAAGAAGAAGGCAAGCCTCGTGTTGCCGCCGTCGCTCGTCTTCGGCTTCAAATTTGGTCAAAGATTGATTGATTAATCTTTTTGGACAAAATTCTTTTCAAATATTTAATTAATTTTCTTTCCCGGATTATTTTAAATCCGTTTTATTTTTTCCTACAATATTTCCAACAACTATGGTTGTTCTGAAATAGTGTCAAACCTCTTCCAACAATTGTGGATGTTCTGAAAGGTTGCAAACCTTTTCAGAAACAGTACCAAATTGGTTATAAATATTCCTTCAAATCCCAGAATATTTACTTACGAAATTTTCTGATTATCTTCTTCTTCTTCTGCACAAAAATTCCAGTGTGTTTATAACCTTCGAGTGGTTCGCTGTTCATCTGAGTTTTTTGTACCGATACGTTGGTGAGTTAAATCGTTCTATCCTGGAGGGATATATTTCAAAACTTCGGGTACTTGAGGGGGATAATTTTCTTAATGACACATTGTATATTCAGTGGGTTTGATTTGTTCGTATACTACTTTTCAGAATTTATTTTGAAGTTACTATACTGTTTTCATAATTAATATTAACGCTCTAATTCTATTAACTTTTTGTTTCTGTTTTTTTTTTTTCTTTTATTCTAGAAAATTTATTGTTTTATTAATTTTACGGCAATACAAATTTCGATGACAAGACTTCACATGAACCTTATCCTGGGATTGATTGTTGTAACCGTGGCTAAAGGTGTGCATTATTCCACGACTATTTGAGTAGAAAGCCTACCTAAAACACACACACAAAAGGGACAAATGAATAAGCCAAAGGAGAAGATAATGAAGTATGGCATGAATTGAGTGGATCTAAATGCAACGTCAAAAAGACAATGCTGATGCAAGGATAAGTTGAAATTCAAGTAGGTGTTGTTGGCTTCTTCCAAAATAATTCATAGCGGCCAAGCCAAACATTAATCCATGTACAATTTTATCTTATACTTTTCAATCTCCCACTATATATGTAATATAGTGATCAACACAATATAAATCTACAACAACAAAAGGGACAAGCCAATGATAACAGAGGAAAATATTCAGTTCAATAAAGATACAATAGATAAAATAGTTTCGATCCAAAATTGACGAATGACAGAAACAAGCTACAATTTACTCTAACTCACTAGTTCTAGTGCACTACGGCCTTTCATTTCAAAAAGATTTTAAAAAAAAAAAATTAGCACCAAGTAATTTATTATCACCTCTAAATGTTGGCAGACCAGTTTACTGTGTCAATGGACGATAACACATACTTTCTTCAATCACTTTTACTCATTCATTATACTAAATTAAGAAAAAGACAAAAAAAATTATATTTTACACTTATCAATTATCATTAACCACTATACAAATGTTTATAACACATAATGAAAAGCAACAGTGTGTTTTTATTTATACAAATTCCCCTTAGTATTACCAAAACAAATTCTAGTAATACGATAACCCTATGGCCAAAACCAGTTGAAAATTTCATGATTTCCTATAAACTGTAAGGTCCAAACACTAGCTTAAGAGGGTTAAGTACAGTCAACAAAAATATTAATATTGAAAATAAAAATTTAAGGTCCATTGCTCGTGGAAAAAAATTGATAAAATACTCGAAACAAGGCTTACATGCTTGAATTTTAAGAAACACTGCTTAAGCTAACAAATAAAAGTAAAGAAGTGCATAAATGGATCAAAAACGCTATAATTCGCATTCAATCAAAAATAGTTTGATTCAAATCGAAGGGACACAAGAATGAGAATAATACCAACCGATTTCATTTCATTACTGCGAAAGTCTAGTCAATTACATTAACAATAACACCAAAACAAAAACACAAAAGTTAACAACGATTTCACAGTTGTTAACCACCAAATCCATAAAGAGTCCTGCCTTGTCTCTTCAAAGAGTAAACAACATCCATTGCAGTAACAGTCTTTCTCCTAGCGTGCTCAGTGTAAGTGACAGCATCACGAATCACATTCTCCAAAAATATCTTCAAAACTCCTCTTGTTTCTTCATAAATCAGCCCGCTGATTCTCTTCACTCCACCTCTTCTCGCTAATCTCCGAATAGCTGGCTTAGTGATTCCCTGAATGTTATCTCGGAGCACCTTACGGTGTCGTTTTGCTCCACCCTTTCCCAAACCTTTGCCTCCCTTTCCACGGCCTGACATTTTTGATAGAGTAATTGAATTGAGAAAAGTTGATTTCTAGGGTTTTGCTGGAATTGCAGTAATGGTGAGTGGAATGGGGAGAGGCGGGAGTTTATATGGTGGAAAATGGAGGTGCTTTTGAATTTTTGGGGAGGTAACTTTTGGCGGTCGATTATATTTATGAAAATTTGGATTGAACGGTTTGAGATTGTGATCCGCGTGAGTTGTTTTAACTCGTTATGGACCATCGATAAGAGGGCAATCGACGGACAATTTTTATTTAAATATTCTTTACGGATTGATGACGTTGCCTTTTTTTTGTAATTTTTGCCACTAAAACTTTGCTTCCCGCCCATTTGCACCAAATGTAATTACCACTCTAATTTAAACTCGTGAGGTATATCGTACCATATGGAGTATCATTAAAACTTAAAAAAAATTTATGCTCAGAAATAATACTAAACAGCTTTTGAAAATAAATGGTTACGAATTTTTTCAGTTTTTGTTGTGATTTCATACAGTTTTTAAATTTCATTTAATGAATCAATCCTTGTTATAAATTTTTAAATTACAAATAATGATTTGTATAATACATTTTTTTTGTTTAGCAATGTTAGGTGTGAATAAACATTTCTATTAACTATATCTATGTAGGAGAAATCCTTAAACAAAAGAACGTAATTTAGGAACCAAAATATATCGAGTTTGAATTCTAGTTCAGTTATCCTTTCTGAATTATTATTTTTAACATAATAATTCCTAGTTCAGCTATATAGTAGTTGTTGTGATGCTAATTGAGTTTCTATTTTCTTTTCTTTATTACATTAGTAAAAGGCGAAAAGGAAAGTTGTATACGGTCGAAATCGAGCTCGTCCACTGCACAACAGATCGAGCTTGGAACACGAGGGATTGAAGACCGACCCCGAATCCCATGAAGCCAGAACACGAGGTCAGAATTTCCGTCCCCAAGAACATTGAGTCCATGACCCTGGAACCTACCCTGACCCCGATCGAGCTCAAGGAAACATTGTTTGTACAACCAATGGGAAATCAAAATAATAAAAGGCCGAAATATCCTTGACCGGTCGGATATTACGGCGGGAATCTCGGCACGTATCAATAAGGAACGGGCAAATCAGCAAATCAGGAGATTTTTACCTTTTATAAAATTATACATAAAGTAGGACTCCCTTGCTATATAAAAGGGTCCAATTACTTGTAAAGGGACATTGTAACAGCATTCTAAAGCAGTACAATTTTTTTTTTGTAAGCTATTGTTCCTCTGTATATGATATAGTTTGAATTGCATCCAGTTCAAGCGAGACTTACTTTATATAAATATTCTAGTCGTATGTGTATTGGGAAAATTATATTTATATATAAAGGTGACGTGTCAAGACACATGGATCGGTTAAATAGTCAATGAATTGCAATTACTGACGAGTCAGGAGTTACAACTGATACAAGCGAAGAAGGAGGAAGAGGCACGGGACATCAGATAAGTAACACGGCGCCCGTACCTATTTAAGCCATTTATACCCGGGAATCAAAAGGAATGAATCTGACTATAGAAAAGAGTGCAAATACGGTATTTAATGGGCATTAAATACTGAATACATTAGAGAATATATTTGGAATATATTGATTGTGTAACGTAACTTTCAATGTCTTTAATTACTCATAATAGCCTCATTATGATTCAGGCAAAACGTATATTCTCAAAGGTACCTATAAAAGGGAGATATATGGTCAGTTGTAAGGACAAGCAACATTATTGAACATTGGCATTATTTGTTTTTCTTGATTATCATCTTACTACTCATAATTATATCCTTTTATTTATTTTCTTGATTATCAGTAATCCGGGTTCTTCTAAATTTTAGCTTTAGCTAAAATCCCATTTTTGGTTAAACAAATTGGTTCCGTTATCGGGAATCTGATGATCTATTTTCTCTTTACTTAACTTTCCTTGTTGCATCAACTATGGCAAACAACAACGATAACACTCAAGGAAACCAAGAAAATCAAACAAATCAACAACTTCAAGGAGATCTGCAAGATAACAACGCATTAGTTCCTTCTCCACGAGGTTCTCCACGACGGTATCGTGAAGGCACTCCTGAGGGATCTCATACAGATGGACAAGATCACTTTGAAAATGTGGAGGCTATGGATGAAGCTTTACAAAAACTTATCGCCACTCAGGTCAATAAAGTTCTTCAAGCTTTTGTCAGCCAACTATCTACTGCTCCACCCATATCTACTCCAAATAACAATACTTTGGAGAACCCTCGTTCTGGGCTAATTAATTCATGTAGCGGTGGAACCCCCAGCGAGACACATGAGGGAGAACCAGGTAATTTAGTTAATTTTGATTTACAAAATCTAGTACGAACATTGCAGAAACAACCCAAGGAGAAAAGTGACCGCATAGAGCAAATACCCGGGGTGCCGCCCGTGATCAAAGGGGTAGATATGGATAAGTATTCTCAACAGCCCTGGAAGCCAAGTGATGATCCTCTCTCAGTTCTAAAAGAAGTTCAAAATGCATGATATACCAAAGTACGATGGCACAACGGACCTACGAGACCACGTTACTGCATTTACAACACGCGTAAAGGGCAACGACCTGACTAAGCAGGAGATTGAATCAGTCTTAGTCGAAAAATTCAGTGAAACACTCACTAAAGGAGCGTTAACATGGTATTCTCTTTTACCCAAAAAAATATAATTTTTTGGTTGAGCTTGCAGATTCTTTTATCAAAGCACACTCGAGAGCTCAAAAAGTTTAAAAAAAAATGACATCTACAACAGATACAGTGTAAAGATGAGGATTGAAGAAGATATTATTTTACGGCATAA
Organism: Nicotiana glauca; assembly: GCA_026770625.1. Taxonomy (NCBI): domain Eukaryota; kingdom Viridiplantae; phylum Streptophyta; class Magnoliopsida; order Solanales; family Solanaceae; genus Nicotiana; species Nicotiana glauca. Next base: position 39,892 of record MU756674.1, read on the forward strand.
AAAAAAGAAAAAATAAGCTCAAAACGTGCAGAAAATAAAAAAAGATCTGGTAAAAAAAGGTACGATCCATACATGGGACCTGCGGGGAGAGACTCAAGATCAAAGCAAGACAATCAGAGGTACGATCACAGATCGAGGAATAAAGATTCAGGCTCGTCTTCAAGATTTGGGAATGATCGAAACACACGCGAGTCAAGAGATGATGACAGGGGTCTAAAGGCAAGGTTTGGTGGTTACAATTTCAACGTGAGCACTTCTGAACTCGTAGCTGTTTTAAAAAGCATGAGAGATAAGGTACGGTGGCAAAAGGAGATGCGCATTGGTGCGAATTTCATAACGATCACGGGCACAAAACAGCAGATTGTAGGTTTTTGCATGGTGAAGTTGATCATTTACTAAAACATGGGTATCTCACTGAGTTATTCAATGAGAAAGGTAAACAAGCTTACATGAAGAACAGACATGAGCCTTTAAAACCACCTTCACCCAAAAGAATTGTCAACGTTATAAGTAGGGGTGATGATATACACGGCATATCATATACTGCAATAAATAAAATTTCCAAAGTAACAATTACTCACGGGAAGCGGCTGCGGCATGTATTGAAGGAAGAAAATATTACATTCAATGATACAGATGTCGAGGGTCTATTAACTCCACATAACAACGCACTGGTAATATCTTTACTTGTACATGACACTAACATAAAACGAGTTTTGATTGATCCAGGTAGTTCTGTGAACATTATTTTGATACAAACATTATGCAAGATGCAAGCAGAAGATAAATTGGTTCCAAAAGCGCATACTTTGTCAGGATTTGACAACTTCAGTGTTGTAACGAAAGGGGAGGTGATACTTACTACATTCGCAGAAGGCATTGTCAAAGATACCAACTTTCAGGTAGTAGATATGGAAATGGATTACAACATGATTCTTGGGAGGCCATGGATCCATGACATGGACGTTGTTCCATTCAGCCCTGCATCAAGTCATTAAATTTCCATCGCCATGGGGAATATGTCAAATCAGGGGCGATCAACAAACATACAGGAGCATCAACTCCGTGGCAGATTCAAGTGTCAAGGGTGAAGAAAAATAGCAATTACAGAATTCAGTTGAGGATAACATAGCGTCAACCTCAACTGAACAAGGTCAAACAGATGTGGATTTAAGACCTGATACCATTCAAGAACCAGAAGAAAATGAAAACATCAAAAACACTATAGAAGAGCTGGAGGCTGTGGTTTTATTTATACACTGGCCAGAGAGAAAAGTGTATATAGGAGCCAACCTTAGCCCGGAGGTAAAGCGTAAGTTGATTGAAAAAAGCTAATGCAGATTATTTTGCTTGGTCCCATTCTGACATGACAGGGATACCACCGGAGGTGATGACTCATAAACTAAATGAAGGTCCATCATATCCTCCAATCAAGCAAAAGAAAAGAAAGCAAGGAACTTTCAAGAATCAGGTGATTCAAGAAGAAGTCCAAAAATTGCTAAAAATTGGTTCTATTCGTGAGGTAAAGTATCCTAACTGGTTAGCTAACACTATTGTAGTTCCAAAGAAGAACAGTGAGTGGCGAGTTTGCGTAGATTACACAGATCTTAATAAAGCTTGCCCGAAAGATTCTTTTCCACTACCGCACATAGATCAATTGATTGATGCAACTACATGTCATGAACTTTTAAGTTTTTAGATGCATATTTAGGGTATAATCAGATTACAATGGATCCAGGAGATGAAGAAAAAACTTCCTTTATAACAGACAGGGGGACTTATAGTTACAAAGTAATGTCATTTGGTCTAAAGAACGTAGGTGCAACGTATTAGAGGTTAGTTACCCAAATATTTTAAGAACATTTAGGTAAGAGTATGGAGGTATACATAGATGATATGCTCATTAAAACTCAGCATTCAGGAGATCATATATCGTATATGTCTGAAGCGTTTAAAATTTTGCGGAAGTATAATATGAAGTTAAATCCTAAAAAATGTGCATTTGGTGTGGCATCAGGTAAATTTTTAAGTTTTCTTGTTTCTAACTATGGTATTGAAGTAAATTTTGCATAGATTAAGGCCATTGAAGAAATCCCTGATATACCTTCAAACAAGAAAGAAGTTCAAAGATTAACAGGGAGAATTGTAGCCCTAGGAAGATTCATTTCTAAATCATCAGAGAAATGTTTTAAATTCTTCTCAGCCCTTAAGAAGCAGGACCATTTTGAATGGAATGAAGACTGTCAACAAGCACTCAGGAATTTGAAAACATACTTATCAAATCCACCTTTGCTAGCCAAACCAAAGGCTGGGGAGAGACTTCTCATTTACCTTACTGTTTCAGAAGTTGCGGTAAGTGCTATTTTGGTTCGAGAAGAACAAGGTAAACAATCCCTTATCTATTATGTTAGTAAGTCTTTGTTAGATGCAGAGACACGGTATCCTCAATTAGAAAAACTTGCACTTGCATTAATCATGGCATCTAGGAAGTTAAGACCTTACTTTTAATGTAATCATATTACTATAGTGACTGCATATCCTTTACATAATATATTGCATAAGAATGAATTATCAGGCAGGTTGGCCAAATGGTCCATAGAGTTGAGTGAATATGAAATCACGTACCAACCTAGAACAACAATAAAAATCACAAGTATTAGCCGATTTCGTGGTTGATTTTAGCCAGGGGATGCAATTAGAAGCAGAAAAAGAACTGCAAGTTTTAAATGGTGCTCGCCGAAGAACTTTGACTTTATTCACTGATGACTCATCTAACGTAAAAGGTGCAGGTTTAGGGGTTGTCTTGGTACCACCTACGGGTGAAACTATTAGACAATCTATTAAATGTCATTTATATAACTAACAAAGAAGCGGAGTATGAAGTTGTGATCGCAACTCTAGAATTGGCACGAGAACTTGGCATAAATCAGATTATAATCAAGAGCGATTCACAACTCGTGGTCAATCAAATGTTGGGGACTTATACAGCTAGGGAAGCAAGGATGCAACAATACTTAGAAAAGGTACGGGAGCTGATAAAGCAATTTCAAACCTGGAAAGTCATACAAGTATAAAGGGATGAAAATGTTGAAGCAGACTCCCTAGCTAATCTTGCAACTGCCGCTGATGTGTCAAGTGATACAAACGCCTTAGTTATACATTTATTTCACTCAGTTCTCGATCCTGATAAGAATGAGGTAATCTTTAAAAATTTAACATGGGATTGGAGAAACGAGATTGTTGCTTTTTTGCAGTATGGTACCGTCCCTGATGATAAGAAAAAAGCCCATGCACTACGAAAAAAGGTTGCTTAGTACTATTTAAAGCAAGTTAATTCATATCGAAAAATGTTCGGTGGTCCCTTAGCAAGATGCCTCAGACCTTCTCAAACGGAGTATGTAATGAGAGAAATACATGAGGGGCATTGTGGGAATCACGCAGTAGGTAGGTCATTGGTAAGAACCTTGATTAGAGCAGGATACTATTGGCCTAAAATGGAAGAAGACGCAGAAAGTTTCGTAGCTAAATGTGATAAATGCCAGAGGTACGGTAACAATATGCATAGACCTGCAGAATTATTATATCCAGTCATTGCAATGTGGCTATTTATGAAATAGTGAATGGATATAGTAGGACAATTACCTCAAGTGAAAGGGCAGGAAAAGTTTCTGCTCATACTTACTGATTATTTCACTAAATGGGTGGAAGCATGAGCATTTAAACATGTGCGAGAAAAGGAAGTCAAAGATTTTGTTTGGCGAAATATCATATGTCGATTTGGTGTACCAAATGAAATCGTATGTGACAATGGCCCTCAATCACAAAGTTTTTTTAGAGTTGGAAAATTAAAAGGATTAAATCTACACCTTATCATCCAGTGGGTAAATCAGAATCAACAAACAAGGTTATTATCAACAATTTAAAGAAGCGATTAGAGGAGTCAAAGGGTAACTGACCTAAAGTGTTACTCGGAGTTTTATGGGCATATCGCATAACTGCAAAAACGACCACAGGAGAAACACCCTTTTCATTGGTTTACAGAGCTGAGGCTTTAATTCCTGTTAAGATAGGAGAACCAAGCACACAATTCATGCAAGCCACACAAGAATCTAATGACGAGGAGATGCGGGTCAATCTAGATCTACTGTAAGACAGGAGAGAAGTTGAATTAATAAGAATGGCGACACAAAAACAAGTGATAGAACGGTATTACAATAGGAAAGCACGCCTCAGATTCTTCAAAATTGGGGACTTCGTGCTTATAAAGGTTTTTCAATCTACGAAGGCAGCCAACACGGGTAAATTAAGTCCAACTTGGGAAGGACCCTATAAAGTTCGTGATATAGCAGGAAATGAAGCATATGAATTGGAGACAATGGATGGCAAAGTACTACCTTCACATTGGAATGCTGTTCATTTGAAGAGATATTACTTCTAAGGAATACCCACGGTCATGTATCACCATTTTGCGTTTAATTCTTTGAATTGTTAAAATTTTACTAATGATTTTAGATGATAGGCAAAAAGCTAGCCCGTACTAAATGATGAGTCACGACCTGTAAGGCACACAGAATAACCTAAAATTCCTGGCCTAAGGTTACAATTATTCTGATAGAAATTTAAACGGGTTAAGCAGTCTTCATCTATAATCGTACCTCCTAGTCCCGTATGTGTTTCCTTTTCAAGGAAATGACCAAATGAGAGAAAGTATCAACTGTCCGAGGCTTCATACTTCAACACTCAAACACTTGGGGGACTACATAATATACACAAGTATATATAAAGAAGGCAGAGAGGATTGAAGAAAAATCCTGAAAAGTCAAGTGCAGAGTAATAAAAGTCACACGAAGTCACGAGCCAAGGCTAAAGAAAACCTTACTGTAGTTAGGGTAAAAGCTATGTACTAAAGCAGGTTATAAAGAAAAACCTTGCATTTATTATTCTAAAATAGGTTATAAAGAAAAATCTCATGTTTATTATTTTTTCTTAAAAATCTGTTACAAGGAAAAACAGTTATGAGAAAGTTATAGATGTAATTCAAATACATGTAAGATGTTATTCAAAACTTGTCAAGGTTTAAAATAAAAACTTGTCAATGTTATTTCAAAGAAACATGTGTGTTCATATTTCTTTTATCATATGTTAACACCATTATGAAGTTGAGACGTCTTCTTCATTAAGTGTCGGAATATAAAAAGAGCCCTCTTTTATAAAAACTCATGCTTTAGTCATGAGATTAACAGAAGCATTTTTCAAAGAACAAAAATGGAAAATTATTCTATAAGTCCTTAAGAGTAAAGGCAAGAATAAAACAAACAGAAGTTTAAGATAATAACGTAAAAAACTTATTGAATACTAAGTATGAACTTAGTCACAAAATTATAAAATTGTTTATATAAATTGTCCCATAAAAGACTTGGGGACTTACATTCCAAAATCAACCCTCAAATGATAACTAAGGGTTCGATTACAACTTTCCAAAGTAATCCCTCAAAAAAAGCCTAGAGCTTTAAACATAATTTTCCAATGAGGTACCTGCAAAAAGGAATTCAAGATAGTGTAAATTTTTCACTACGAAGAGGGAACTAAAGAAGGATCATCAACGGATACGGGCTCAACTTGGGCAGGATCATCAACGATTGCGGGTTGATCTTGATTTAGCAACAGGAGCATCAACAGATAAGGCTTCAGTTTGGCTTGCAACAATATGCTCGATTGGGCTTGAAGAAGATGCGATACCCGTATGAGCTCAACTACGGGAGCTTCAATAATGGGAGAAGGGAAATCCTGTGGTTGTTGAGCTCGTTCTATGGTTTCATTGACCTTAGCTAATTCAGCCTCCAAGTCGAAGTTTTCTTGCCCAACTTCAAGTAGAGTATCACGACGAGAATTCAAAAAATCCTAAATTACCTCAACATCAAATTTTTCTTCAAGGATCTCATAATCCTTTTCCCAAGAAACAGCCTCACTTTTAAGCTCTTCATTCTCGGCCAAGGCAGAATTACAAGAAGCCTGAAGGGAAGCATGAGAGCTCTTTAAAGCACGTACCTTATCAACAGAGACTCGAAGGTCTTCTTGTGCTTGAGTTAAGTTTTGCACAAGTTCTCCAGCGTAAACTTCTTTTTGATCCAACAGAGCCTTCAATGCCATATTCTCATCGCTAGCCTTGGATAGCTGTTCTGAAAAGGAGGATTCAAGGCGTTCTTTTTCCTTCTCAGCTTGGCTCGAGGAAGCCTTGACAACCGCTAGCTCCGAAGTTAACGCTCGTACTTGCTGTTCTAAGGTACTTTTGCTCTCTTGTAAATCCTCCATGTCAATTCGAGCATTGCCAAATTGTTCCTTCTAATTGTTTGCTTCCAACTGAGAATCACGAGAAGCCTTCTCCAAATCACGTGCTACCTTCTCCAAGAGGGAGATTCTGTTCATCAGCTTAATGCCAATAAGATTGGCCTAAAAAAGGGGAGAAGTAAGAATCCCAGAGTCAGAAAATTTTACAAAGTGGAGAAGAGAAGGAAAGAAAATACCTTCAAAGTGACATGCACGATGTCATTCATAAGAGTCAGGTTGCTATGTCTTTTAAGTTTTTCTTTCTCGATTAGTCCAATTAAAGGCTCGAGCCAAATATTAGTTTGACCGCACTTTCTCAAGAGGCTGATGTTAGCAGGAACTTCAATAGTAACACTCCTCATAGCAATACTTCTACTTAAAGAACCCACCTCCGTATGGTGAATGATAGGTGGGGGAATTGTCAAAGGAGGAGTAGTGAAAAGAGTAAAAATAGTATAGGAAGGAATAAAACCGGTTGGTGTAGGTAAGGAAGCAATTACATGTACGGGAGATGTAAAAGAAGATAAGGGAAGTTCATCTAGAACAGGTCCTAAATTTTCACTACCAAAACCACTATCAAAAAGTTGATCAATTGACTCACGAGTGTCGTGAGGAAAGGCGTCATCATCAAGAATGATAACTGGAGCAACAACAGGCTCGATATGAGGCAGATAAGGGGAATCTTCAGCCTCGTCATCAGAGACGATACGTCTTATAGCTCGTGGTCTCATCACCAGGGAGCCTTTATCTTCTTCTTCAGTAGCTTTTCTCTTTGAAGAGGAACCCAAGACTATTTCTTGGGCTGAAGAGGTACGAGTACCCAAAGAGTCACGGGAAGCCATGATTGCCTCAGCAGTGACTCCTCGAATAATAAATCTTGATAAAAAGAAGGATAAAAGTTAGAATAATAAAAGAATTTTTTTACATACGAGATAAAATAGAAACTCTTACCATGAGTCTTTACTTTCCAACCGTAACGGCTGGAAAGGTTTTCCATGACCTACCCTCCATTGGAGCGGTCTTCAACAATCTTTCTACCCAACTACTAAAGTTAGGCACAATCTCCACAACACCCATGGTTGCTGATAAAAGAAAAGCAATGACATTAGAAAAGTTAATAAGCTTGAAAGGAAAAGGCACGAGAAAGATATAACACTTACTGTCACACCTCCTTTTTCACTACACCACTCGAAGGGGGTGTAATAAAGGGAGTTTTTCCAATTAAAGGATAACCGAAACGGAATTATATTATTGAAAATTCAGAGTCGCCACTTGGGATAATGAATGGCGTCCCAAGTCACCGGTTCAAATACCGAATCAAGGAAAAGATTGTCTCTGTTATACAGTCTGCGAACCATAAATCAGGGTAGGGAATTATGTTAACCCGGGAGAAGGTGTTAGGCACGTCCGAGTTCCGTGGTTCTATCACGATCGTTTTGATCATACTTGGCTTATTAAATTATTTAATCACTGATTTTGGAACCTATGTGCATTTACCTCTTACCACTTTTAATTAAAAAATATATCTTAAAACGAGTTATGCGTACGTATACCCATTTGTCTGGTGTGTCAAAAATTATGTCACGCGAACGTTTCCGCAACTATTAATGCTTTATTATTATTAAGAAATGGTTTGGCCAAAGTTGAGCGAACGCATACTCCGATTCTGTTTTTAAAAATTGTAATTGTGTTACGCGGACGTATACACAATCACAATTGTGTTTAAAACGGCCCTAAAGATTTCTACAAATATTAGTCATTTGCATATCTAGGTTATGAAATTAATGTGAGGGCTGTAAGCACGTGATTTTTGCCCTATATGAGAATTACTCCCAAAAAATGCAAAAAATAAAATAGTTTTGTTTGTTTGCAATTGTTGCGAATTTTGTGTTATTTTTCTTGTATTTGTCTGTGCATGTTTATTTGTTAAATTAATGAAAATACAAAAATATATCGCATTTGCATTTAGAATTTAATTTTACAATTAAGAGTATTTAAGTTTGTTTTACAAAAATGAAAAATCACAAAAAAAAAAATATGCACTTTGCATTTTTTTTAGCATTTAGTGTCAAATTGTGTGATTTTATTTTAATTGTGTGTGTGTTGATTGTTATTAGGAATTAATTAATATTTATGATTTGGTTTATAATTTAATTTATAAATAAGGGAAAATAAAAGAAAGGAACAAAAATGGAGAAGAAAACCGGATTGGGCCATCCATAAATTGACCAAATCTAGGCCCAAAACATTTGCCTTACCCGGTCCAGACCAACCAACCTCAAAGACGGGCAAAACGGCGTAGTTTGATGTTGAAACTACGTCGTTGCTTCATCAAAAGATCTGAGCCGTTCAAGCCAAAGTGATCCAACGGACCGCAGCCATTACCCGTATCCATTTAGTCTAGCTCGACCCTAACTTGTTCTCTATACCCGGCCTAACCCGCCCTTCATTTAACAAAACGACCCCGTTCCAATTTAAGTGAATGATCCAAGCCGTTGATCTCGTTTGATTGAACGGCCTGGATCAAATTTCCATACCAGTATATATTCCTAACTCACACCCCACACCCCCAAGCCAACCCCCCTCCCATCTTCGTCTCTAACGCTCAGATACGACCCCAAGTAACTCCACCATACTCCACCGTACTCCGCCCACCGAAAATCGCCTCACGGCGGTTTCGGTGGGCCAAATGCCTCCATCATTACACCACAACCTCCCCTCGACCTCCCCATTCCAAATCCCCACTCCATCATTCTCGAATCGTCCCCGAGTTCTTCGAATATTAGATCAAAGAACTGACCCAAACGTCACCTTGTCCATTTGACCCCAAATTAACACCATGCCACCACTGGACCTCCCTCACCACCTTAACACCATTAGTTCCCTTCGAATCAACCCAGGATTCATCAAATTTCAATTTTGAGCCAAGAACCCTAGCGTCGCCACAAGATTCCTTGGTGGCGGCGCCAACCCTAAACCTTCCCCAAGTCACACCTTGTGACCATTTGACCTCCCTCGTTCCTATACTACCCCTAGTTTCCTTCGAATCAAGCCGGAATTGGTCGAATCTTAAATCAACTGAAGAACCCTAGAGGTACCAAAAACTGAACATGTTTGAGATTAGGGAAAATTTGAAGTTTTAATCGGCTTTAATCAAGTGTTCTCAGTCGAGAACACTTAATTAAAGTCCATTTGACCTCAAAGAATTCGAGTCGAAGAGTCGATTAAAACAGATTGGGGCTAGGTCTAAATTCTGAGGTATTTCTTCTTTCTTTCTTTTTAGTTTTGTTTGTTTTTGTTGTTGTTATTATTTGTCAGATTGAGTTTCATTATTTTGCTGTCAATTACTTCTTCCTCCTCCCACGGACCTTTTTCTGGTCCAATTTTTCATCCTTAATTTGGTAGTATATCTT
>MU756677.1:0-34090 GCA_026770625.1 Nicotiana glauca
CGCATTCGATCAAAAACCCAACCAAACGACGTCCGAATGACCTGAAAATTTGCAGACATATCCAAAATCACCTGAAAAAGCTACTGCAACTCTCAGAATTCTATTTCGACCCTCGGATCAAAATCTCACCTATCAACCGGAATTCGCCAAAATTCCAACTTCGCCAATATAGGCTAACTTCTTCACCGGACCTCCAAAATTACTTTCGATTGCATTCCTAAGCCTGAAATCATCTTCCGGAGCTAACCGAACCATCGGATTTCAATTCCAAGCCCTCTAACTCATAAGTCAACATCCGGTTGACTTTTCCAACTTAAGTCTTCTTAAAAGAGACTAAGTGTCTCATTTCCATCCAAACTCTATCTGAATTACTTCAAATTCACCAAACACATGTAATGAAACATATAAGGGCATAAAAAGGGGAAAACAGGGTGGAGATACCTGAGACGACAGGTCGGGTCGTTACAGTTGACCTTTTCGATATGGTGGTATGGCTCTCTGCCTATTATCCTTCTGCGTCCAATCATCGGGATGGTCTGGCGACTATATATAAGGTTACTACCATCACCATGAATGATCACCTCTTGGTGGTTCCATTCAAACTTTATCGCCTGATGCAGGGTCAATGCTACGGCTCTAGCAGCGTAGATCCAGGGGCGTCCTAACAGCAAGTTGTAGGATGTCGGGACGTCTATCACTTGGGAGTCGACGTTGAACCTTGTTGGTCCCATTTGCAAGAAAAGGCTGATTTCTCCAATAGTAGATCTCTGGGATCTATCGAAGGCTTTGACATTGATAGGCCCGTCTCTGATCTCGTGTAGGCCTTTCCCCAAAGTTTTGAGAGTTACAAGCGAACAGATGTTGAGGCTTGATTCACCATCGATCAGAACCCTAGTGATGAAATAATCTTCGCATTGTACGGTGATGTGCAGTGCCTTGTTATGGCCCAAGCCTTCTGGCGGCAATTCGTCTTCATGGAAGGTTATTTTGTGGCTCTCCAACACTTGCCCCACCATGTTCGCCATCTCGCCCCAAATTATATTGCTGGGCATGTAGGCTTCGCTCAGTATCTTCATTAAGGCATTCTTATGAGCGTCTGAACTTTGCATAAGAGCCAGGATAGATATCGGTGCCGGTGTTTTGTTCAACTGTTCAGTGATCGAGTACTCCTTATCCTGTATTTTCCTCCAAAGTTTGTTGGGTCCTGTCTCAATGGGACGTCCTGGGGCTTGCTTGCCGGACTCAGCTAGGTGCTCTGAGGTGTAGACCCTCCCTGTTCTAGTCATTCCTTGTGCGGCAATCATTTCTCCTGTCTTTGTCTTTCCTTTCCTCCTAGCTTCGGCAGTGTAATCCTATGGTATGGCATTTGAGTGGAATGGTGTCATGTCAGTCATTGCCACCGGAATAGGCACCCTTGGTGGTAACACAGCAACTTCAAAGGGTGTGTAGGTGCCTTTGGAACTCCGAATTCAACTTCGATTGGCCCGGACGCCTTTGCAGAAGGAGGTGCTTCAAATTCAAGAGGCATAGACATACTTAATTCATCGTCCGTGGAGGGCTGATTCTGCACAACAATTGGGTTAAGGGTAACTACCGGTTTCTTTGGTTCATCCCCTTCAGCAATCAAACCTATTGACCCTTTGGGGTCCCAATCATCCTCGATCTTGATCATATGAATGTCTCCACCTTTGTGGTCAGCAAAGGGGTTTTTACGAACATTAGGAGCGGGCTCTTTTGCTAAAATGACCTTATCATCGATCAGGGTATGAATCTTATCTTTCAATGAATGACACTCGTCAAGGGTGTGTCCTTTCATGCCGGAGTGATACGCACAGGTCTTGTTGGGGTTGACCCACTGGGAGGGATTTTCTGGAGCTTTGGCTGGAATAGGAGTGACGTAACCAGCAGCTTTGAGTCTCTCATATAGCTGGTCAATTGGTTCTGTGATGGCTGTGTATTGTCTGGGAGGTTTACGGTCAAAATTTGGTCTGGGTCTTGGAAAATTTTGACGGGTGGGTGGTGATTGATAGTGAGAGGGTTGAGCGTTATAAGCTTGGTAAACAGGTGCTGGTTGAGAGTATCTGGGTGAGGTGGGTTGATATGTGAGAGGTGGAGAGGATTGGTAAACGGGAGGTGGATAGGAGGGTGCGGGTGCTTGGTAATTCGGGATGGGCTGATATGTAAGTGGAGGTGATGTGTAAGTGTGGTATTTTGGTGGTGATTTGGCTCCCTGTGCGATCATCACGGCACTTACATCTTTCTTCTTGGACGCGCCACCAGTTTGTAAAGCTTTATTGGTGGCTTGCAATGCTTCAAGATTTGTTACCATACCATTCTTGATACCCTCTTCGATTCTTTCTCCGAGTTTGATGATATCAGAGAACTTTTGACCCTCGATCAGCATCAACCTTTCGTAATATTGGGGATCCTGAGCCCGGACGAAGAACCTATTCATTTGCTCTTCTTCCAGGGCTGGCCTGACCTTTGCAGCTTCTGACCTCCAATGAGTGGCATACTCGCGGAATGTTTCGGTGGGCTTCTTCTTCAAATTCTGTATGTAGAACACATCCGGTGCGTTCTCCGTATTGAAACGGAATCTATCCATAAAGTCTGATGCCATGCCTACCCAACTCGTCCATTTCTTGGGGTCCTGACTGATATACCAGGATAGCGCATCTCCCTTCAAGCTCCTCATGAAGAGTTTCATGCGGATTTTCTCGTCTCTTCCAACCCCAACTAACTTGTCGCAATAGGTCCTCAGGTGGACTCTAGGATCTCCGGTTCCATCGAACATTTTGAACTTGGGAGGTTTGTACCCCTCCGAAAGTTCCACATCTGGCTGAATGCGCAAGTCTTCATAGTTCAGCCCCTCAATGCCTTTGCTACCTTCGACACCCTGGACCCGGCTAGTTAATTTCTTGAGTTCTGCCGCTAAGTTCCTGATGAGGGAGTCCTTGTCATCAGACTCAGGTGCATTTGAGATGGGTTGGGCGTAGTGGGGTACAGTATCCACGTAAATAGGAGTGTTGTGGAGATGGTCATTTGTGGTGTTCAGTGGCTCGGGGATGAGTAATGGAGCGTTGTTGCATGTGTTGCAGGTTTGGACGTGAGTAGGTTGTATTTGTGGTTGCGGGGTGTTTTGTGGAGGTGCGGGATTTTGGGTGTTGACATCAGGAGCAGCAAGAGAGAATGATAGGCTTGCCAAGTTCCGAACTTGGTCCAACTCTTCCTGGAATTTCAGCAATTTTTGTTCAAGATGAGCAGCAGTTCCCTTAGCAATTGGGGTACCCTGAGAAGTTTCCTCCCTTTCAATCTCCTTTCTAGCACTTGTGTTTTCCATTTTTCCTTTGTTCTTGTTCCGGACAGGACTCGGAGGAGGAGGAGGTGGAGGGCCCTTGGATCTTGTGGAGTATGCTGATGGTGCCAGAATGCACGAACTAACCTTTGGGGAGGGGAATAAGAATAAAAGAAAAATAAAAAAGGTAACAAGTTAGTGTGGGTTCTGAGGAAAAAGTATTGCAGTATTTAAACACATTGTGCGAGAATATAAATCGCGTCCTAATTTTGGTGCCTCGTTGTGCCCGAGGTAGGCCTAGCGACAAATAATTTTGGAGAGCTTATAATGCTAAATGCCTCATTTTATTGATAAAAATAAGACGAATCCAAACGACTCTAAATAATAGAAAGTAAATGTCACTAGTGGCCATTGACCTTATTACATCATTAAGGCAAAATAAAGGACTCCTAACTACTTGGTCCCAGAAGGACCTTCTCCAGATTTGGCATCCTTGTTTCCCTCGAACAGCTCCACCAACTCGCGTAGTCCTAACAGCAAGTAGGCTCGGGCCAGGTTTCCGCCTGCATTTCCTTCAGCGTTTTGGCAGTCTTCGATCCTCTTGATGAACTTTCCTTCCAGCTCTACTAGACCTCACTCCAAATATCCTAGTCGGTTGTTGGCGCTGACAGCCATTTCTTTCCATTCCTCGATCAATTTATGATGGGCTTCTTGTATTTCCTGATGCTCACTTTCACACTCTCAAATTCTCTTGCGCAATTGTTTATACTTAACCTGTGCTTCAGCATGCTCGTCAATAATTCTGTGACCCCGGACGGATCTTGGCTGACCTATGCCATTGTCTTCTAACCAACCCAAATAATGAGGTACATAACCGGCATGGTACCTGTCTGGCTCAATGGATTCTTTCTCCAAAACGATCTTGCAATGCCACAAATGCTGAGCTTGGCACCGGTGAGGGCTATCGTCATCCTGGAAATCAGCCCTGAGGTGACTCGTCTTATCGACCTTCGGTATGATTTGTTTTCTCCCAAGAGGAACGCAAGGATAAGTTCCCCTCAAGCCCTGAGGTGACTCGTCTTATCGACCTTCGGTATGATTTGTTTTCTCCCAGCTTGTCTCATGACTCGGAGAGGAACGTAAGTATAAGTTCCCCTCAAGCCAATCAGTATGAGAAATGGTGCATCTCGGGATCGAACAATGAACTCATCCGTGGGGAACCACTCAAACATCCATTGTACCTAGTCTTCTCTCAGATTTTCAAATAATTCCACCCATCCTCTGGCGTCCTCTGGCTGTGCGAACATTCTAGGCATATAATTCATACTCCTTGGCTGGTGTAAGGCGATATGACCATCCCAATCTCTACGTAGAATCTCTTGTCGGTATTCTCCTTTCCGGAGTTGTTCCATGAGCCAAAGCTGAAGCAATAAATTGCAACCCTCAAAATGACTACCTTGTTGTTGACACTTGTTCAAGGCGCGGTATATCTCGGCGACGATCATGGGCACTATGCTGAAGTTTGCCCACTAATCCCTTCCATCAGAGTTTTGGTTATCATGGCTAGTCTGGTGTGGATCCTAGCCTTCTTCATAGGGAACATGATCATCCCCAAAAATCAAAACATGAAGACAAAAACCCTTCTATGGACGTGCCCCAATGAGGTGATAGCAAATTTGTCTGAATAGGTGCGGTATGACTTGCTATAGCCGTACCTCTCATATAGAATGGGATGTAGGAGTCTTTCAAACAAGTTAAGTCTGGGTTTTTCTTCAATCCCATCACCTTAAGAAAACCCCTTCCTTTGTGATTTTCTAGCATGAGCAAACCCGGAGTCTCCCTAGGAATCCCAGCTAGACCCCCTATTTCTTCAAGTAAAGGAGTCATTTCTAGGTCACCAAAGTGGAACACAGATTTGTCGCTATCCCAGAACAACGTTGCAGCCTCTATGATTCTGTTGTTGGGCTGAATCTCTAGGAGAGAAGGCAGATTCCCTAGGTACTTGCGGATGAGTGTTTGATCGCTTGAGTGAAGGTCATTCCACCAATTCAGCAGCCTTGGATGAATGTTGGTTACCATGCCAAATATAGGGATCTCGTGCCTCATTTTATGCAAAACAGAGTGTTAGGCCCTTACCCCCTCCATACTCGACTATTTAAATCAATAATTAGCATAGCAAAGCACTTAAGTTCTCCAAATAAATTCACAGAACATGAAGGCGTCCGTTTGGGTTTCAAGGAAACCCGTTGGACTTTGGACAAGGCTATCTTAATGAGTCATTATGTGGACAACATAACTGACTCGGCTAGTTTTGACCATGATGCATGTACAGTTTAATGGAGTAAGGTTTCTATTTTGAAGTGCTAGACTGGTACCCTTGAGCGGACAACTTAAGAGGGAAAGGCACGGAACCGTTGACTACACCGTTGATCGACTAATTTTACCGCAAATACGCCTTTGCCAAATTTAAGGGGGGTGATAGTATTGGAAGTGCGCAACCACTCATTATAAGCGCTTCTATAGGATTTTGTTTGGGACGAGTGGAATATGATGTTGAAGATGCAATTTACAAGTATGAAACAAATTGACATGTATTTTCACGTTCATACAATAAAGTTTACAATAATTGCTTAGAAATTACAACAGTATTGATGGAAAAGAAATAAATGAATGTAATTAAAGAAAAAGAAACAAAGAAACAGGTTAGTTTCAAAATAAAGACATTTAAACAAAAGCGATAAAAGAAAGCAATAAAGTCATGTATAGCATGCAATGGTAAAAGCCTAAGAAAATCCCCAGCAGAGTCGCCATGCTGTCGACGCCCCCCTTTTTTTTCCTAAAGCGGAATCGGGTGCACGACATTCGGGAAGACAACTCTATTCCCACTTTTAGGAATTGGGTTTTTGGATTTTGGAGAGTCGCCACCTAATGATTATAGTGCATTTGGACACTTTAAGAAGAATTAAAGATGAAAACCAGAGTTGGGTTAGGGCTTGAAATTATCCCGAGGGGAAGGTGTTAGGCACCCCTCAAGATCCACTAGTGTGGTTCCCGGCCATGCTACGATTGTGACTTTGAAGGCAAATATAAACAAACAAACAAACAAGCAAGCATTGCAAATATGGGAAAATTGTTACAAATAGGGGTGCGAAGAGGATTTAAAGATGCTGGAACTAGAGGATAACAATTTTGTAAATTAGGGAGAGATATGCAATGAGGGAGAGATCAAATAAATAATGCAAATAACTTAAGGAAATAAACAAGAGATGGAAGTTCGAAAAAAAGTTTTGGACAGCTTTTTGAAAGAATCTGAAAATAACAACTAATAAAGAGGAAAAGGGGTCCTAGGTTTATACATTATATGGATCATTCGCACAACACTGGTACCTAATTGTACGCATAGTGTTATCGTGTAATCATCATCTTCATGTATACCCGTCCCACCCGTTTAGGTATTAAAGTGCGGAATGGTATCGTTTACCTACTGCATGTTATTACCCATCCCAAACTATCAGTCCCGGGGTGTTAGGACTTTTAATCCTAAAAGGGGAGAAAGGGATGGGGCCTTTATGAAGTTTTAAAGGATAAAATTCTAGTTGCGACATTCAAAACAAGTAGCAAGTAAAAGGGGAGAACAAACAGTCATACAAGGCTCAAATTAACCCCAGAAATCAAACGATCATTTAGTTTAGCATGCCTTAACAAATACTGGTTTGGTCTTAGATTAAAATTAAACAGCGAGCGGACTGGTTCCACGCATGTATTTAGACAGAAAGTCTGCATTAGGCAACTCGGATACGGTTGTCAGGGACTGACCCAATTCATTAGTTAGCCAACCCTTTGTCTATGTGTTGAATAATAAATAGGTGTAAGATCTATTAATTTTAGGAAACAGATGCAAAGAGTTACCAATAATTTCAGAAAAGATGCAAGTTGATTTTAGAGAAAAGAGGCATCAGTTTTAACAAAGAGAAAAGATGCAAACTGATTTTTAGAAAAAGAATTACCAGTTGTTGTAGAAAAGATGTAGACCGATAAAAAAGGTTTACAACCTTCAGGAAAGTCCAGATTAATTATTAGAAATTTTTTACCAATTTTAGCGGGTTTTGGGAAAGAAGTAGAAAATTACCAGTTTTAGATAGATACGAGTTCAGCAATTGCTACTATTTTAGAAACGAATGAGACTATTAAAGACGAGATTTCCTATAGGCATGCTTTCTATATGCCTACTGATTTTAACACCCTTTCATGACATTAATAGGAGTCTTATACATATGATGTCTATATGCAACTTTGTTGTTAAGCCTATAACGGTTTGCCTAATGACATTTGTGTATGCAGAAATGCAAGAGCCTATAGGCATGATTGCTATATGCGTAATTACAGAACGTGGATGTTAAATCCTATGGACATGCTTTCTAGGTGATTTGTGTTAAATCCTATAGTCATGGTCTCTATGTGATTGAATCAGTATTAAAGACCCGATAGGCAGGATTTCTAGTTTGATAAATAAAATCCTAAGTCATTATTTCTACCCTTTGGATGCGAGAAAAGTAAAGACCCCTCCCATACCCTTTTACTATAATCCCCGAGTTTCATACAAAATTATTACAAACCAATTAATCAAATTGGAAATTAAAAGATACATCAAAAGCTAACAGCTAGATCCGAGGAGCCTAAATCAACCATTAATGTCTGGTAACATGCGATTGAGCCATCTCCGAGATTCAAATTTCCAAAGCCTTCTCTTTATCCAGGGTGTTTCAAAGTTCCAAGGAATCTCAGGGATTCCAGGCATTGCTGACACTCGGGATATCATCAGAATTAAAATAGTGCAGTGTGGAAGAGCCAGCTCTCAGGCATCCAAGTTCAGAGGGAGCTCAGGGGTCCCAAAGCATGGCTTGCAAGAGAGGGGCAGACCTTATAGATAGGAATATGTGCAAAGTGATGGGAATTAGGGAGCCATGACAGGTGGTGGTCATACCTAGCCATAAGGTAGGTTGGCACACCCCCTGACCACTTGTTTGGTTTAACAAGTTAGGAGCAGACCTTTGAGGGTCAGACCTAAGTCTGGATAGTGATTAAGACACTATTAGACTAAAGTCCAAGGCTCAAACACATAAAGGGGAAAGGAATGGGAATTGATTGAGTTTGGGATTCAAAGAATCCAGTTCAAGATCATAGACAACAATATTGGAGTGATGTTATGCTCCGAACCACAACTCACACACAAAGGGTAAAGGGTAAAGGAATTCATAAAGTACCAAATTTATGCCAAACAACTGATTTAAATACATAATTTAAATACTGAACTATAAAGGAAAGGGGGGAGCATGTGACAATATGCTAGAAACAAATGGGCAGAATTAAACACATTGTTGTTGAGGCATGTAAACCAATTGAGACATACCAATATAGAGGCAAAGAATGCAGAAAAAAGCAAACAGTCCACAACAATGCAAGTATCAGAAAAAGGGGGAGTATAAGTGAATTGTGAACTCAGATGGTGTTCTGGGTTCGTGTTTGTTCAAAGAGAAAGGAGGAGAGTATTTATAGTGTAAAAACAGGCAGAAAAATAAGGCAAGGATTGCAGTTCAACAATAATTAGGGGAACAAGTGTCAATTAAAATCAAATCAGCATCAAAGACTTCCTTTAATTAAGGAATTAAATCAAACGGTAGCATGCAGGTGTTAAAAAAGGAAAGAAATCACGCAGGGCTGGACATGACAAATAAGGAAAGACTTTCAGCATAGTACGAGTACACAACATATATTAGGGGTTAGGTTCATTAGACCTTAATTAAGGAAAGGTTTGTAAGAATCCCATACTAATGTAATTAAGGTAATGGGATCAATCAGCTTGAGTAAAAAAGCAGGGTCGAAAGGAAAACATTTCAAACACGTCCAAGAAACAATGGAAATCAAGACAATAAAGGAAAGAATCAATTATAAGAGTGCAATCAGAATCACACTAAGAAAAGTTTATTGAAAAATCACTCACAAGTTACAGAAAGAACTCAGTATATATATACATGGATGTACATATAATAGGCATGTGAAGCTAAATTGTGGCAAAATAATAGCATGTAGCAGTAACTAGAAGGCATGATAGTCAAGTTTCAGTGCTTAATAATAGAGAAAAGATCAAAAGCATGCAAAGAACTCAGGACCAAAAATAGTCAAGAGAATGAAAGCACACTGCAATTCAATAAACGAGTTGCACAAACAACTTTAAAAAGATTGAATAGTCCCCAAAGAAACTGGGGTTTTCAAAAATCAAATGAATTTAGAGGAGATGAGCAGTCAGACAAACAAACAGGTTTAGAATCTCGGATAGGCCCCAAAAAATTAGGGTTTTCACTCATACTAAATCAAATATAGGAGAAGGTGAGTCAAGTGAATAATAAACAGATCCTCAAACAAAATCCCAAAATTAAGGCTTTTAACATGCTAAATCAGATAAAAATAAAGTGAGTCAAACAACCATTAACAAACAGACCAGGAAACTCAAACAAAATCCCCAAGAAAATTAGTTCAACATGCAAATTCAGATAGAAGATAATACAGCCAAACACAGTAAAAACATGTCGAGATTCAGAGAAGAGATGTTTGAAATAAAATAACATGAAACCCTAGTTGAAGAAATAAGAGTTTCTGAAAGCAAACATTAAAGAATCTTTGGGAGAAACGCATAGAAGGTTCACACACACATAGATCTAGAACAGATCTAAAATATATAGAAGGAACCTCAAAGATTAGGGTTTCGTAAGAAACCCAAGAGAAGAGATAGGCTTTGGAAACCATCGATCTGAGCAGAGAAGTCGAAGATCGAACTTGAATAGCTACGGCTGGCCCGAAAAAAAATGTCGAAGACGATCGGAGAACAATCATCGAGTAGGGCTTTGTCGGAATCCTTCAAGATCTGGTCGTTGGACCTTTCGAAGTGAGCACACTGTGGCCATGAGAGGCTAGATAGGCCTCCGATGAGCCTGGGGAGCCATGGATTAGGGTTTCGATGGGAGGCGGCGGCTAGGGTTTTGAGAGAGCTCGAGAAACGAGAGCGTTTGAGGGCGGCGGATTGGAAAATGAGGTAGGGTTAGGCGGTTGTGTGAAATTAAAAAGGTAAGAAGTAACGGTGGCCGTTGATCTAAATGATCAACGGCCGAGATTTAAAAGGGATATGGGTTGGGTCGGTTCAACATATGTTGGGTCAGGTAGGCATGTTAATTGGGCTGGGTAATTGGATTTCAAATTGGGGCCGAAATGGGGTGCGAAATTGGCTAAAAATTAAAATTCAATAAGGCCAAATCGTAAATAGCCAATTTTCCCCTTTTAATTTTGTAAAAAATAGCAATACTGATTTTTGAACAAATTAAATATACTGGGTAAATAAGTATTATATAAATATTAATTAAAAATACTGGGATTAATTTTATAAACATAAAATATCATAAATTACAAGATATGCTATAATTGCTATTATATGCAATTTAGCTTTAAAATACCAAATAAATTTGTAAAAAATATGCAAAAATTATTTTAATTATATTTAGGTGTAAATGTGAAAATAAAATTAATTATTCACCCAAAAATGATAATTTTGGGAATAATTATTGGATTTTGTTGTGTAAAATAGGCAATAAATTGGTTTAAAAAATCATTAAAAATGTCAAAACTCTTGGATGTGCTTATGTATGCACCAATATGCTATTTTGAAAATATTTGGGTATAAAAATACTTAGGAAAAAATTGGGTATCAACATATGCAACAATCGAAGTCACTTTACAATTGACTCCCTTTTTCACAAAAACTACAATTTCAGATGCTAAATCATGAGCCAATAATCAAATCCGAACAAACCACACTTAACCTTACGTAGTATGTGACATTATTGTTGAATTTTGCAACGAAAATATCGACTAAACCCAGCAAAATAAAATAGATGAAGAGGGGTGGCATCAGTTGAGAGAGAGACCTAAACTGTGGGGATAAAACAGTCGGATTTTTCGATAAAAACAACCTTTACATTTTTTTTTAATTAGGCGCCTTTTAATTATTTTATTTCTTATTTCTTATCCACATGTCAGCCATTTATTTGTTCTTATAATATAGACGGAGTCAGGTATTTATTGGGTACAATTTGTAGTCATTTGAGTGGTTTAAATGTAAACGGCCCTAGTTGAGGTGTTTAGTTGATCATTCGAGACAACATAAAGGGATCGCTTATGCATTTTGGCTATACAATATTTACTTTCTCCTTCTTTAGTAATTTTGCCAAATGGTTACAAGGTTAAAGTCACTTATTTTGGTTATCTTTCACTATTTTCTGATATCACCTTGACAAATGTATTATTGGTACCTACTTTTCACTAAAACTTAATTTCTATATATTAGTTCCTTACTCAACTTAAATTTTATGTTCTCCTTAGTACTATTTTTGTGGGTTAGAAGGCCTTTCTCGGAAGAGGCCATAGGAAATTAGTAAGATTGACCATAAACTCTATATCCTCATATTATCATCCAGCCCACAACTAATCTGTCATGCGTTGTTGTTCCACATTATTTTCCTTTTTCTACATACAGTTCTACTTCAGCTTTTTATGTTCCTTTGTCTGTACTTGTTTCTGTTGTTCCTTTATTAATAATTATTTCTGATAAATTACTGATAGTAATCTTCCTTCTATAAATAAGAATGATGTTATATGGCATCAAAAATTGATCCATGTGTCTTTTGTGAAAATGCTTTCTATACCTTAATTGTCTTATAAATTTTTCTCTAAATAGTCTACTTATTGTTCAATTGTCCAATTGCAAGGCAAATGAGGTTACCTTTCCCTGAGAGTTTCTTAAACTCAACCATACCTTTTTAACTTGTCTACATTGATCTATTGAGACTATATAATATCCACACGTCTAATGGTTTCAGATATTTCTTAATCATTATGGATGATGTAGTGGGGTTACTTGGATTTACCTTCTTTCTTGCAAAGAAAATGCCTTTTAATTAGTAAATCCTTCGTTACAATTATTTTCACCCAGTTCCATTCTATAGTTCAGACGATCAGAATTGGTAATGCTTTTGAGTTGGGTTCTGCCCATTCTCATACAAAATTTCTCACCTCTCTTGCCATTTTACATCAAATATCTTGTCTCTATACTCTTCGACAAAATAAAATAGTGGATAGAAAGCACAAACAGCTATTAGAAACTGCAAAAGCTCTTTTACTGTAATACGAATTGCCTACCAAATATTGGGAAGAGTGTGTTCTTATAGCAACTTACTTGATCAACAAGTTTTCTTCTACAGTTTTATTTAACAGAACCCCTTATTAACTTTTAAATGATCACCTCCTACATATGATGTCCATAGATCTTTTGGTTGTTTGTCTTATGCCACTATTCCTCACCATTACTAGAATAAATTACAGTCTAGGGCCTTTCTTTATATTTTTCTTGAATATGCTTTGGGTAAGAAGGCTTAAACACTACTACACTTAAGAAACAAGTATATTTTTTATTCCAGAAATATTACCTTTGTTGAACTTATTTTTCCCCCTACCTCTTCTCCTCCTGCTTTATTTCCTTTATCCTTCTCTCCTTCCTTTATCCTAAATCTCCTTCTCTCATTCCTGATGCTCTTTCTCCTATCCCTCTATCTCACCTTCTTCCCCTAGGCCTATTTCTTCATATTCTCCTTATGTTCCTTCTCATCATTCTTTTAGGAGATCTTCTGGACCTTCTCACACTCCAACACATCGTAAGAATTATATTTGCTATTTTATTTCACACTCTCAATCTTGTCTCTCTCTCTCTCTCTTTTTCCAAACTCAAATATCATCTACGTCATGTTTGTATGAGCCACTATTCTACCAACAAGTTGTGTTCAGTCGTGCTTGGAAGGATGCCTAGACTACTTTAAAACATTCTTTCATGTTGTTGAGTTCACAACTATTAAACGTTTGCTTGCCCTTGCTCCTAACACTCCTGGACTGTCTATCAACTTGCTGTTAATAAATTTTTTTTTGCACGGAGATTTTTCAGAAGAAGTATGCGTGAATATCCCTTTTGGCCTGACAGTCTCTTCTTCATCTTCTGGTCTTTTTCTTGTTTGTAAACTGAAGAAAGCATTGTGTCGGCTAAAACAGGCATCCATAAAATAGTTTGTCAAATTATCAGGTGCTCTTCCGTCTAAGGGTTACACATCCAGTCTCAATGACTTCTCTCTCTTCACCAAGTCCACAGCTAATTCATTATCATCTTTGTAGTCTATGTGGATGATATTGTAATTGCTGAAAATGATATTTCTGAAATAAATTCTCTCAAAGTTTATTTGGATCATCAATTCTAAATAAAAGACTTGGGGAATATGCAATATTTTTTAGGACTTGAGATTTCTAAACTGCCTTAAGGGTTTCGCACGACCCATTTCCACATAGGTCATGATAGCACCCGACACTGTTGCCATGTAAGCCAATGCGAAACATTTCTATCACTTTATGTTATTCTTAGCGGAATTTAAGTGAAATAATTATCCAAATTTGAAATCGAAATCCGAAAGTGATAGATGAAATAAATAGCATAATAATACAACCCCAAAAACTAGTCTACCAAAGTGTGTGCCAAGACATGGTATCATGAGTACGGGCATCTAGTAGAATATATAAAAGAAATATCTCTATCCTACCGTCCGAGATAAGGAAAAGACAGCAAAAGTAAAGGAAGACTCCATCCGACTGCTGAACGGCATAGGAAGGAAGCAACTCAACGTGGAAGTCTCTGCCACAAACTCAAGGGCGTGCACCGAACTGATAACCAGATGTATCTGCCTCAGATCCTGTACAATTAAGTACAGAAGCGTAGTATGAGTACATAAACAATATGTACCCAGTGAGTATCCCGTCTAATCTCGAAGAAGTAGAGACGAGAGGTCGACTTGATACTTACTAGGGTCAAAATAATATCATGATAACGTGCTATGCTAAGCATAAAAATCTCCAATAATTAACAAGTAATAAGGAAAAACAATAATCAGGTTCTTGACCCTATTTCAGTTGTCATTTAAAGTTCAAATACTTATCCAGTAAGTAGGTCATGTCTAAGCTTTAGCACATATAAATACATCATGCGCAACCATGCCGAGGTCGACGGCCCGCTCCAACCGAAAATAAATTGTGCACTGCCGAGGGTCGAACGTCACGAAGCATAGATGCATCTATTCTCACCAAGGAGATCGGCCTGATCCATAAATATCAAGAAACACATCAAGAATGCACACGAAGGCTCATACATATACAAGGAAGCTCTTACCAAGGCTTAACAAGTTCACATGTTCTCTTCATATTTCCCTTAAGTTTATAGCATATCATGAATGATCATAGCAGCAATTTAAACAAGAGATACCCCCAAATTAGGCATGATGTGGGTCTTAAACTACCCAAATAATTAATATTATAGTAGCTACGCACGGACTCTCGTCACCTAGTATGTGCGTACCCCCGTATTTAGCACAATTACTCAGTTATTACACCTAGGGGGACAATTTCCTCTTACAAGGTTAGAAAGGAGACTCACCTCGCTCCGAAGCGCACTTCCAATATCAAGAACAAGCCCAACCCTCAATTCGTAGCCAAACGAGCACAAACTAGTTAAATAAAGTAAGAACTAGTCAATAAAGTCTTACAAGGTCGAATTCTAACTATTTAAGTAATTTCCCAACCTTTCCCAACAAGTTTCCTAAATTCCGACCCCGGGCCCACGTGCCTGGATTCCGAGATTTTTTTGAAGAAAGTTGTTCTCTACAACTTAAGGATCAATAATATATGATTTCTAGTCCATTTCAAAACAAATTTCATGCTTAAATCTTAGTTTTATTAAAACCCTAGATCTAGCTCTAGCACCTTTTATTTTATCTAATTTTTAGTGTTTAATCTATCTAACATACATGTATTTAAACTAATAATGAGTGGAAATAACTTACTTTGAAATGCTAAGTTGAAACCTTCTCTCAAGAGTCCCCAAATCGCCCCAAGGTTGAGTGTAAAATGATAAAATGGTGTTTGAGTTCGAATTAAATGAAGCTTATTGCCCAGCGATTTCCGCTTCTGCGGTTTGGGGACCGCATCTACGGTCTCGCACCTGCAAAAAGGGAGTCGCATCTGCTGAACTGGGAAAAAGGGGCTGGACCGCTTCTGCGGTCAGAGGCCCGCATATGCGAAACCGCTTCTGTGGCTTAGGCCTAATGTGGCTGGACCGCTTCTGCGGTCTAGGGGTTGCTTAAGCGGAACCGCTTCTACGGTCTCTGGGCCGCTTCTGCGATTTTCCTTGGCCTAACCCCTTTTCGCTTCTGCGATGGATTGACCACATCTGCGGTCCAAGAACCGCAGATGCTGTTATGATAGAAGCAGCAATTTTCAGTTGCTTTTCTTAAATTTCCTACTTCGCTCGAACCTTGCCCGTTTGACGCTTGTGGCTCCTGAGCCCCGCCCGAACATACCGACAAGTCAGAAATCAGGAAGCGGACCTACTTGAATCCTCGGAACACTCAAAAAAATGCTAAATCTAGGAATCACCCCCTAAAACTAAAGGAATCAAACTATTGAACTTCAAGTTCTTAATTCTCCTCTAACGGGTCAAAACGCCCTTAAACTACTCGGATTGGTACCAAATTTTACGGGCA
Organism: Nicotiana glauca; assembly: GCA_026770625.1. Taxonomy (NCBI): domain Eukaryota; kingdom Viridiplantae; phylum Streptophyta; class Magnoliopsida; order Solanales; family Solanaceae; genus Nicotiana; species Nicotiana glauca. Next base: position 15,973 of record MU756677.1, read on the forward strand.
AGTCTTAAACAACATTACGGACCTGTACCAAGCTTCAGAACTAAAATCCGACCCCGATACCCAGGGAATCAATGATTACTTAGTTTCTTTAATTCTTTAAAACTTCAATTAAATAATTTTAAATAAAACTTCATTACTCGGGCTAGGGACCTCGGAATTCGATTCCGGTCATATGCTCAGGTCCCAAATTTTCTCACGGACCCTCCGAAATTGTCAAATTACGAATTCGGGTCCGGTTTTCCAAAAAGTTTACCGAAGTCAAACTTGGTCTTTTAAGAAAATCTTAAAGACGCAAATGAACATATTTTTACTCAAAAACCTTCCAATTCCCAAACCAATCGCCCCGGCAAGTCATAAATTAGTTAAAGCAAGTACGGGAGGTTTTGTTTAGGGGAACGGGGTTCTAAAAAGAAAAACGACCGATCGGGTCGTTACAGGTTTCTTGTGAATCAACACAAATATACTAAGGAACTGCTTGCTGAATTTATTGTTCTTCTGCTTCCCCAGTGTGGCCCCATTGGATTTAAATCTCAAGTTTACTCCTGAATATAGTGATCTATTTTTTTAACCCTTCTTATAGGAGACTGGTGGGAAAGCTGAATTTTCTGCAGCATACAGACCGGTTATTTCTTTCTCCATTTAACATTTCCATCAGTTCTCGGGAAATCCTAGATCTGCCCATTTAAATGCAACACTGCATGTCCTTTATTTGGTTAAGGATCCTACCAAGGGTATTTTTTATAATAATATTCAGGATTTCTCTCTTCATGCTTTCTCTGATTTTGATTGCGCAAATTGCCCTTCCTCCGAGCAATCTGTTAGTAAAGGCAACCCTATTTGCTGGAAGTCTAGGAAATAACTAATTGTATCATCGTCATCTGCAGAATCAGAATATAAGTTGTTGAGAAAGGCTAATGGGGAACTCACATATGAAGTTGTTGGTTGATCTAGGCCTCACTATTTTTTACCATGTTCCTATTCAACGTGACAATTAATCTGCAATAAGCGTCGCACAGAATTATATATCTCAAACAAAGCATATTGACCTTGATTGTCACTTTGTTATAAAAAAGCTTGTTGTTGGGCTTAACTCTCATTAGTACATCCCTACTCATTTTCAGATTGCCGATATTCTTACAAATTAAAATCTCTTACTAGCATCCAGTAACCAGAGGCGGATGTAGTGTACTACCTACGGGTTCAACTGAACCCATAACTTTCGTCGCAGAGTAAAAATTTGTATGTAAAATTCATTAAAATTGCAAAAATAGTAGATATGAACCCATAACTTTAAATATATAATAGGTTCAATGTTAAAAACCTTAAAATTGAACCCATAGAATTTAAATCCTGGATTCGCCTCTGCCAGTAGCAACATCTTCCATGCAAGCGGGGTGTTTTTCACCCTCCAGGGGGAGGGGGTCTTAAATAAGCGACCCAAACATTCATGCGCCACAGATGAGAGACATAGACCCAACATAAGGGCTAGTTAGTTATAAGAAGTTCAGATTTCGTTTGTAACATTATTGTACAGATAGCCATATTTTTTTAGTTTGAGGAGCCATTTTTTATGCACATAACTAACATTCTACGATTTCAATACATATACAGAAACTTTTCTTTCTCAACCGACTTCAATTGGTAGGGTTTTCTCTATGAAAAAACCCTGAATTTACCTGCATTTATTTCTGACTTTACAGCTACATGCATATTCTTTCCAGAAAATGGGCAAATCACAAGATAGTTTGCTGAATCCATGTAACTTCAACCACAGAGAGGCTGAAGCACGATACTATGCTTATTTATATACTTGAATGTGTTACCGTACTTTTTCAGCTGACCAAGAAATAGTCTTTTTTTTTTATTGAAGAAGTCTAGACAATGAAAATTGAACATTCAGTAAGAGATTAATAGAAAATTCGTCAATGGATAAGAACTAAGGAAAGAAATTTCTTTCACGGAAAATTTTAGCACCTACTTATGAATTCTCAAACTTGAATTAAAAGTCCCTCTTTTAATCATTTATTTTTTTTACGAATATTCAGCTAATTTTACTTTTTGATTTTTTTCTCGTTTATTTGGAATATTGATCTTACACCAACTCATATTAATTGACTGCGACACCTCTAAAACACATTATAATCATATTTCTAACTTCCATACATAAATCTCTAAAACACATTTTAATCGATTGATTTAGTATCGAGGAGTCAAGGAATTTACAATTTAAGCCGAAATAACAAATGAAAGTAGATCGATTTTTTTTCAACTTTGAAAAGGTATATATCTTGTCCGGATCTTCTTCCATAATGGTACGGAATAATAGTATTGTTGGAGTATTTCCAACTTCCCACTGTATTATGTGTATCAATTCTCACTTTAAGCACTTAAGACGTGTTTATGGATTTTAAAAACTTCAAATTTTTCTCGAGCGCTACATCAGATTTCTGATTAACTCATTCAAATAAGATACATTAAAAAATAAGGATTCTCCGATAAGACTTTGAGTGTTGTGAGAGTATACTGTTACTGGTAGGAGTCTCTTGCACGATAGGTTTGTTCTAAATTTTCACTTTCCTTCTCCCTCCACTTTCTTACATCCATTTAGTTTTATGTACTAAAAAAAGTTCTAGAAAAATCACGAGCTTTAGAGTTACAACCAAATAATTACATTTCTAGCTAGGCTGCATTATTTTTGTATACGTTAAATTCCACCAAATAGTCTCTCCCATTTTTTTCTCCTTTCGGGTTTTCGTTGGTCCCCTCAAAATCTTATATAGAATAAAGAATAATTTTCCTTTATAATCGAAAAGCGTGTTGATCTTGGTTGTAAGTTTTATTTTATTTTTTGTTTTTTCACTCGGTGTCCGATACTTATATTAGATTCCGATTATATCCGAAATTGACATTGGAGAGGGCCCCATTCGAGGGGTAGCGCTCCCTATCAAGGATTTTTCCATACTCAGGACTCGAACTCGAAACTTCTGGTTAAAGGAGAAACAGCCCTATCCACGGCACCATATCCTTGGTGGTTTAGTTGTGAGTTGTGGCACCTAGGAGATAGATTTTATTTTTATAGTTTGGTAGTGATATCATTACTTTGCATTGTCCAACAGACCAAAACAGAGAATTGATTGCTCCTTTGCAACTTTCAACAAAGGTTGGAAAAACACGTTGATGTACAATTGAAAGACATTACTTTTGAGCAGAAGTTTTATTTTGTGTCTAATACAACTGACACTAGTTGTACGAGGCATCTTTTTGTCTCACAAAATTGTGGACCCCAATATTACACTTCTGGGTCCATAGAATTCGGGATCCACAAAATTGTGAGACAAAAAGTTACCTCATACAACTAGTGTAAGTTGTATGAGACACAAAATAAAATTTTCCACTTTTGAGATATATACCAGATTCTTTGTCACAGTTTCTTGAATTTAGAAAGCTAGGATTCATCCCTAGAATGTACTAGGTATTGCCTTATGCAGCTTATAAACCTTAGCCTAACCAATTTCACCCAAGACAACTTTTGTACTATTTACTGTTTTTTCTGAAATTGATTGATCCGATTAATGGGCCTAAAAATGGAAGTATACATATATTTTGGGAAATTGCAATTTGGTAATATTCTGCCAAAACACAGATGTGTCTACAAATCCACCGTTACTTTTAGATGTACTCTTCCATTCACGGGCCCAAAGTAAATGGTCCAATCTGTTATATCTTGGCTAGGATTCTATTATAAGTTCTCGTGAAATATAATTTTCAAGGACAAAAAGAAAAAGTTTCACATTATCCAAAGATTGGGTAACTTAAACAATTAAAATGAGAAGACAATTATAAAGCCAAAAACGTACATGCTTCATAAAAGTAGTCGCAGGAATCTGATATTAAAAGTGTGCCAACTTCTTCTTTCCTTGAAATTGTGCCAACGACGATATGTGCCCGTTTAGTTTATAAAATTTCTTCTATAATATTTCCCATATAACCAAATAAACGCATTTTGGTGGGAAAATAGATGTTATTTGAAAAAAAAATCAAACCGGAATGTTTTATGGACACCAAAATTTTCGGATGGTTATTGATTTCACAATTCTATATTCTTCAAAAACATTTTCTCAAAATTTACTTAGACTTATTTCCAATATAATACTGTTTCTGGAAAAGAAATACAATCTAATTTTTATGCCACATACACTTCAAAGCCACTTGCTACCATTAATAGTTACTAAAAATAGAGAATTGACATAACTTCCTCTATATAATAGATTTTTGTTCCTGATGTTTTTTAAGCGTTATAGCAAAGTGTTGTTATAAAAAACATATATTTTAACATAGTATTCCATATATTTTAATTGAGATGACATATTTTGCTTATCGAGAGTCAATTTAACTATACTTTAAAGCTAGATCGAATTAGTTCAACGCAGTATTTTAAAATTAAAATTTAGATATTCAATAATTATACGAAAATAGTATAGATTGCAATTTTTCTCATGTCAATATGATTAAAAAAAATATTTTAAAATATTGATCAAACTTTGCCTAGTTTGACTCTCGATAAGCGAAATGTCATTTAAATTGAAACGGCTGGAGTATAAAAATTGGTTCCATAAAAACTTGACTTTTATAGTAAAAAGTTATTATATTGTGATGCTATTATAAAGAAATCTAACTGTATATTATTTTTTTTATTTTTTCCATTATAATAAGGGATCAGGGAAGAGAAATAGGGATAAGGAGATAGTGAGGATCAAACTCACCATATTATTGTGTGAAAAGACTTTCACTAGTATCACTAAGGGAAAAACCTCGATTATATAGATATAAATGCTCTAGTGAAAAGTTAATAAAGTCTGAAAATTTTAAAAATCTTATACTCGTATCTCAAGCGTTTTAACTATATATAAATAAGCCAACATATAAACAAGACAACGTGTATTGAAAAAGCATGATTAAGAAAGGTTACCATCATAAGAAATGCAAAAGACTATTGATAATAGAAAGACTAAGTGAGCCTATTCTCAAGATATGCTTTATTTATTGGGAACGAAAGATACTAATCATTCTCATCAAAAAGTGATTAGACTTGTATCTAACATTTGCCTTGGTTCCATTATGTTTAGTTCCAAGAAAACGACAAATCAATGTTTTCTTGCATAATCCAATTTGACAATCATTAGCTTCCGCTTATCGATCTCAATTTCTCTAAAATATCCATTTAGTAACAAATAATTGACTTAGACGATTATCTTAATCCATGTGAGTACTGAGTAGTAGTATATTGGTTTGTGATGGTGACAGCAGCACTTAGCATCTTTGCATGCGCATGCAGTCCAGTCTACAAGTGAATGTACTGATGAAAGAGCTTAGTAAAAGCATCTAACATCTTCTCTGTTTTTTCTTTCAATTTGTTCTCAAATTAGTGGAGTAACTATTCTACATTTTATTACCAAGTGAACATACGAAAAGACTAGTTACAAGATATAAGGAAATAGAAATATACCATTTTCCTCTTTTTCAGCTTGTTTGGTTTCACGACATATAAAAAGTAAGGAAATAAGAGTAATTAAGAAAAAAGCAGAGCTACGGATTTTACGTCAGTAGATTTGTCATGAGTACCACTACTATTTTTTTTTGTAGCTATACGTATTTATATCCGTTCATATCCATATTATTATAAAAGCACGAACACAATATTGATGGACAAAAATAGTCCTAAATTATTCTTTCAATGAATAATCCTGTTGAAGGAGCACAGCTATTGGAGGTGCAGAGACGAAACAGAGGAGAAAGAAGAGAGATAGAGAACTACTTTAGGAAATATCGGATGTCTTCATAGGAAAGCATATAGTACATGTATATATACATATTGTCAACTAACCACTATCTACTTAACAAATAAGGCCAAATACATAACTGGACTCTTAAACTTGGTCTTTTTGTCATTTGGATACTCAAACATAGAGTTGTTCCTATCAGACCCTTCAACTAAATCACATAAGTGCCAATTAGACACTTTGTAGACCATCTGAGAAAATTTTTTATAAAAATGATTGGATATGTAATTAGTTGCAGTTGTTTATTTGATAGCTTTTAAGGCTTTCTTCTTTGCTTATGAAATAGCTGCATTTGTATATTTGACAGCTTTGCTTTTTTGCTGAAGTACTATTTTTTTTAAAAGTTGTTAATGTCAAAATGAAATTTCTATCAACCACTTGTGCGTTCTAGTTTGTAAAGTTTTATTCTAGTAGCTTACAAGTGCCGTGCAAAGAGAACAAGCATGCAAAATGAGAATAGTTAAATTTATGTACACTATACTTTCTTTTAAAAAAAAAATTAAGAGGAAAAATAATGGGTTCACGAGAAGAAGAAGAAAAATAGAATGTAAGGTAAAAGTTCGCTTTAATTGGAATAGTATATTAGAATGTAGTAATAATAATAATAATAATAATAATAATAATAATAATAATAATAATAATAATAATAATCCATAACCTTTTTCTCATTTTCACGCGTCTTTTCCTACGCACTCAATTATGTCACTACAAAGTGTCTAATTGGCACAGATGTGGCTTAGTTGAAGGGCCTAATAGGAACAACTCTATGTTTAAGTGTCCAAGTGACAAAAAAGGTCAAGTTTAAGGGTCCAGTTATGTATTCTGCCTAACAATAATGTAATAGCTGTTGACAGCTCTACCACTAACTATTTAATTAACTCATAAAGTGCAATTAACCCCTACAGTGTATATGCTCCTCAACACTCCCCTCAAGCTAAGGGATGGAAGAGGTTCTTATTCTCGGCTCGCTAATCAAATACTCATGTTGTGGCTTGCACAAGTTCTTGGTAAGCAAATCAGCAGGCTGTTCTTTGCTCCGAATGTGTCCTGAACCATTATGAATTTTTTCTCTTACAAAGTGGCAATCAATGTCAAAGTGCTTTGTCGTCTCATGAAATATGGAGTGCGCTGCAATCTGTATAGCAGCTTCGCTATCAAAGAACAGCTGCACAGGAGTACTTACTGTAACTCCATGTTCCCCGAATAATTCAGCTAGCCAAGTGACTTCAGCAACAATAGCTGCCATGCTTTTGAATTCTAATTCAGTAGTGCTTCTAGAGATTGTGCTTTGTTTCTTGGACTTCCAAGAGATCAATACTCCCCCAAACTTAATTATATAGCCAGTGATTGATTTTCTTGTCTCCATACATGAACCATAATATGAGTCACAGTAGGCAACTAGCTGCTTGTTCCCTTTTGTTGGCATAAACAATCCCAATCATGTTGTTCCCTTGATATTCTTGACCACTCTTGTGGTTGCTTCCATATATGACTTCATAGGAGCATACATGTGTTGACTAAGTACTTGAACTTCAAAGTCAATATATGGCCTTTTCAATGTCAAGTATAACAGTCTGCCTACCAACCGCTAATAGCTACCTGGACCCTCAAGTCATGTATCGGTCGAGTCTTCACTTTTGTTCATAAACCTGTCAAACTCTACTGAGGTGAGTTTTTGATGAACTCAAGAGGTGTAGCAACAGGCTTTCCATCAGACAACTAAAACACTAACTCAAGAGCATACTTCCTTTGGTTCATGAAGATTCCTTCTTCAGATCTGGAGTATTCACTTTCGAGAAAGAACTTTAATTCTCCTACGTCCTTCATCTTGAACTTTGCCTTCAAGTCTGTCCTTAAATGCTAAACAAGCTTGAAGTTGTTTCCAATAAATAGAAGATCATCAACATACATCAGAATTAATACTAGATCACCACCTACTCTTTGTGTAAAAAGAGTGTAGTCATAATAAGATTGTACAAATCCCATATCCTTCAAGGCAGAGGTCAGCTTCAGGTTCCACTATCTGGGGCCTGCTTAAGTTCATACAAGGATTTATGCAACCTGCATACCTTCTAATGATGAAACTCCACCTGGCTGGAAAAGACATCTAGGAGCTGTATATAGACCTCCTCAAGAAGACCTCCCTGAAGGAAGACATTGCGCACATCCATTTGGAAGATAAACCAGACAAATGTTGCAACCAAAGCCATTACAAACCACACTGTGACCATTTTGGCCACGGGAGAGAAAGTTTCTTTGTAATCAAAGCCTTCAAACTGACTATATCCTTAGCAACTAGGCGAGCTGTATATCTCTCAATCTCCCCAGTAGACTTACGTTTAACCTTGAAGACCTACTTGCAGCCAATAGGAGTTTACATGGAGGAAGGTCTACAATGGACCAGGTCTGATTCTCCTATAGGGAAGCAATTTTAGACTGCATGCCTTCTATCCACTTAGGATCAGTACTTGCCTCAGCATAAGATTTAGGCTCAGACACAACTAAGTCAGCAACAAGAGAAGCCTGATAAGCCAAAGATAGCTTGTCATAGCAAACGTATTGAGAAATAGAGTAATCACATGTTGCTCTTTTGGAAGGGAAAACATAATCCTTCGGCCGTATAGGGGAACAAAATTCCTAGAGGACTTCCTAATTGGAGGAGGATTAGTATAAATACTTGACATCCTGGACTACGGAGGAGCATTGGCAATAGGCTGGGTAGAATCAAAATAAGGTTCCTCAGCTGCAGAGTTCCCATGAGCAAGACTGGAACTTAGAGAACAACAATCAACTTCTGAAAAATCCAAAATGGGAAATAAATAAGAGGAACTGGGTGTAACACGCTAGAAAGGAAAGACATCCTTCTTGAATACAATGTCCCTACTGACAAAGAACATTTTAAAATGAAGATCATATAAAATGTATCTTTTTTGCACAGAGGAATAGCCTATATGAATAACAGAAATGGCCTTGGGACTGAATTTGTCAACTTTCCAAGAAGTGGTGGCCTAGTACAGGCTACCAAATATCCTTAAGTGCTGGAAAGAAGGAACCTTGTTATATAGCTTCTCAAAAGGAGAGATTCCCTTCAACAAAATTATAGGCAACCTATTAAGAATGGACATGTGTTTTCTCTCAACCTTACCATTCTTTTGAGGTGTATAAACACAAGAACTTTGATGAATAATTCCATATTGCACCAAGAAATTGTTGACTTTCTCATTGAAGAACTCAGTACCATTGTCAGACCTGAAACACTTAATCGTGTAATCAAACTGAGTCTGAACAAGTGCTAGAAACTTTTGTAACACAACAATAGAGTCTGCTTTTATGTTTATTAAGGAGATCCAGGTGTACCTAGAGAAATCATCTACCAATGTCATAAAATGTCTATTACCATATGAGTTGGGATCCTATATGGGCCCCAGACATCAACATGCATAAGCTCTCAAGGATGAATAGAAGAAGTAGTATTGTAAGAAAATGACAATCTAGATTGCTTAGCAATAGGACACATTGTAAAATGATGATCTTGCATAGGAACATAAGGAAAAACTACTTATTTTTGTACAACTTTCAGAGGTGCATACCCTAGTCTCTTGTGCCATAAAGAGACAACATAATTTTCAGTAGAACTAGTATGGACTGCCTTATTATTGCTAAGACTAGATGTAGTATTTACAAAAGATACTAGACTGGAATTTTGCTTTGCATCCTATAGCTGCACTGAGTCCTTAGAGACATCTGGCTTCAGAATGTAGAGTCCACACTCTTCCTTACCAATCCCCATTACCTTCACATTCAAGAGATCCTAAAAAAGACATAAATCAGCAAAAAAGGCAACAAAGCATCTCAATTCCTTTGTATGCTTTGAGACTGACAATCGATTTTCTTTGAAGTATGGAATGTACAAGAAATTCTATAGTGACTTAATTGTGAAGGTAAACGAATAAAGTTGGAGGCCTTATTTCATGATAATTATGCCTTTCCACAAGCTTCACCTCAAAATCCCTTGAAGGCCCGGGGGCACAGTTCGATGTTTCAAACTCGAGGTTCCTCTATGTCCGACCTCGGGGAATCACAAGTCGATGGTTATCATAGATAAATGGGAAGTTCCCTAGACACGTGGTCCAAACTGACAACACTATATGAATAGTACCAGACTGCTAAGTAGCTGTACCAGTTACATTTCTTTGTAACAAAAGCATATGTACTATGTTAGAATTTCCCTCTCCTATATAAAGGGAACCTTTGTTGTTTTTATATGAGATAAAACATTAAATAGAAGAACATTCTCTATTCTCTAACTGAAAACATTCTCCCTTGATTCTATTTATTATTGCTTAAATTTATTGTGTCCTATTAATTGTTCTTCATTTATTGCTTATTACTGATCATAAAGAACCTTCATCAAAGCTCAAAAACTGTTAACCCTTCATCATCTGTCCACAACTCAGTACCTAATTCGACCTCGAGTCCCTATATAACCTGGCTCGAGGCCCCAATTCCCAGCCACTCAGTTTGCTTAAACATACTGCTTTCGAGTTCTCTTCTTGTTTTCCAGTCTCACACCTAGAATCTATTACTTAAAAACTAGCATAAAAATAGATCACATATTTTTAGAACCACAAAATCAAATCTAATTGTAATTACCATTTTCAAGGTAAATAGTTTGGTGCCCACCGTGGGGCTAAAAATAACAATGATTGTTTTCTTGCTGGATTACTACACAACACAAGTTATCTTCTACACTTTTTCTTGTCCAAGAACCTTCGATTTCAGGTCATAATGTCGATTTTATGTCATAATGTCCAACTCAGTGAACAAACACGAAAACAACAGTGTTGAGGACTATGTGGAGAACAGTGTAGCTGTTCAGATATTGGTGTACCACCACAAAACCTTGAGAGTACGCTGGAACTAATCTCTGGGGGCCCGATCTCACGCAACGCCCAATGCGTTGACCTCAGTTACCCTATTCACGAGAGCACACGCCAAGGAAATCAGCAGGAAACTCGAAAAAAAATCCCACCCGGGAAGAAAGAGAGGCAGACAGAAGAAACGGAGCCGGAACACCTCGGCACATCATTCATATAATCATTAGTGGGACCAACATTCCCCAAGGTCCTGTGATTAAATGGGTAAAAGTGTCTGCTGCAACAGAAGGGTTAATTCAGGGCCGCTTGTCCGAAGACATCCTTGTATTCAGCGAGGAAGATTTCGAGACCTTGACTCAACCACATAACAATGCACTGGTAATTTCTTTTCTCTTGAATAAAATTCAAACAAAACGTGTACTTGTGGATCCAAGTAGCTCGGCCAACATAATCAGGTTGAAGTTGGTAGAGCAGCTCGAACTGCTTCATTAGATCGTACCTACCTCCCGAGTCCTCAATGGCTTCAACATGGCCGACGAAGCAACGAAGGGAGAGATCATACTCCCGGTCAACATGTCAAGTGTAGTTCAGGATGCCAAATTCCATGTCATCGATGGTGACCTGAGGTACAACGCATTGCTTGGTAGGCCGTGGATAAACAACATGAGGGCGGTAACGTCAACTCTGCATCAGATGATGAAGTTTACGACAAATAACGGTATAAAGATATTATATGGAGAACAACTTGCGGTAGAGGAAATGTCTGTGGTCCACTAGGAAGCATCAAATTCTATACACTCCACCTCGAAAAAGTTGGGAGGCGAACATACCCCCGAGGATGATAGAGAAGATTTCCTCTCTCCCTAAACCTTCATTGCCCCTAAAGAGTTGGATGTAACGAAGTCGACTATTGAAGAACTATAGAAAGGTGTTTTGATCGAACATTTCCCAGATCGGAAGGTATACCTGGAAACGGGATTAAATCTCAAACTCCAAAAAAATCTCATTCAATTTATTATTAATTACATCGATTGCTTCGCTTAGTCCTATTTAGATATGACAAGGATCCCACAAAAAATAACCACCCATCGACTAAGTGTCGACCCCAGATTCAAACCTGTGAAGCAAAAAAGGAGACCCAGGTCCGAAATAAAACACGCATTCATCAAGGACGAGGTAACAAAACTTCTCAAAATAGGGTCTATTAGGGAGGTAAAATATCCCGAACGGCTGGCCAATGTGGTGGTAGTTCCCAAAAAGGGAAATAAGTTAAGAATGTGCGTAGATTACAAAGACATAAATAATGCATGCCCCAAGGATTCATTCTCGTTGCCTAATATCGACCGCTTGATCGATGCCATGGTCGGTCATGAGACCCTCACTTTTCTCGACGCCTACTCGAGGTATAATCAAATTCAGATGAACCCAGGGGATAGGGAAAAGACTTCGTGAAGGATAAGGAAAAGACTTTATTCGTCATGAAGTACGGTACACACTGCTATAATGTAATGCCCTTCGGGTTGAAAAATGCGGGAGCCACATACCAGCACCTAGTTAATAAAATGTTCGAACATCAAATAGGAAAATCCATGGAGGTTTACATTGATGACATGCTAGTTAACTCCCTGCGCGCAGAGGACCATTTGACTCATTTGCTAGAGACATTCGACATCCTTAGAAGCTACAACATGAAACTCAATCCTGAGAAATGTGCCTTCGAGGTGGGTTCAGGCAAATTCTTAGGTTTCATGGTGTCAAATATGGGAATCGAGATCAACCCCGACAAAATCAAGGCCACGAATAAACCACGGTGGTAAACAATATGAAGGTCGTGCAACGGCTGACTAGGCGGATAACAGCCCTGGGCCGATTCATATTGAGGTCATCAGATAGGAGTCATCATTTCTTCTCCTTACTCAAAAAGAAAAATAACTTCGAATGGACTCCAGAATGCCAACGTGCCTTAGAGGGGTTGAAGCGACATCTAACTAGCCCACCTTTACTCCACACACCATAGGAGGATGAAACACTGTATTTGTACCTAGACGTATCCGAGATAGAGGTAAGTGGCGTGCTATTATGTAAGTCAGACCTTGGGAGATGCCGGAACCAGGTATCCGCACCTACAAAAATTAGCTCTTGCAGTAATAAGCGGATCACGAAAATTGAAACCTTATTTTCAATGCCATTATATTTGTGTGTTTAGCAACATATCCTCTTCGAAGCATATTTCATAAATATGACTTATCGGGCCGATTGGTCAAATGGGCCATCAAACTCGGGGGATATGATATCGAGTATCAACCTCGAATGGTTATCAAGTCCCAAATTCTGGCAGATTTCGTGGCCGACTTTTTGTACACCCTCGTGCTCGAGGTAGAGAAAGAACTTTTACTAAAATTAGGCAAATATTCTAGTATGTGGACCCTGTCCACTGACGGCGCCTCAAACGTAAGAGGATCTGGGCTTGGCATAGTTCTGAAGCCACCTACGGGCAGCATAATCAGGCAATCTATAAAAACTGCAAGGTTGACTAATAACAAAGCTGAATATGAGCCTATGATTGCAGGTTTGGAATTGGCCAAAGGCCTGGGAGCTGAAGTCATCGAAGCAAGATGTGATTCCCTCCTGGTAGTAAATCAGGTAAATGGGAGCTCCGAGGTTCGAGAAGACAGGATGCAAAGATACTTAGACAAAATTCAAGTTACATTGCATCGCTTCAAAGAATGGACTTTGGTCCATATACCTCGAGAACAGAATAACGAGGCCGATGGCCTTGCAAACATGGGATCATCTATCAAAGAAGATGACCTACTCCCAGGGGTTGTTATTCAGCTATCCAAATAAGTGATCGAGGAAGGTCATGCTTAGATCAACTCAACTAAGGATTTGAGAAATAAATATATCGATTATTTAAAGACTGGGAAACTACCCATGGATCCGAAAGAGTCGAGGGCCTTGCAAACCAAAGTAGCCCGATTCTCGCTCGATGAAAATAGAACACTGTACAGAAGAACCTTTGATGGGCCCCTAGCAATATGTCTAGGGCCGGGGGACACAAATTATATGCTCCGAGAAATCCACGAGGGTACCTGCGGAAATCACTCAGGTGCCGATTCCTTAGTTTGAAAGTGATCAGACCAGGCTACTATTGGAACAACATGGAAAAAGATACCAAAGAATTCGTCTGTGAGTGCGACAAATGCTAGAGATTCGCCCCGATGATTCACCAAACCGGTGGATAGCTGCATTCGATCTTGTCGCCATGGACATTTATGAAATGGGGGATGGACATCGTCAGACCTCTACCAGCGGCACCATGTAAAGCTAGATTTATTTTTCTGTGACTGACTAGTGCAGGCCTTCGAAAAGATAAGATAAAAAGAAGTCACTAACTTCATCTAGGAACACATTATGTGCCGATTCGGAACTCCTTCCGAGATAACATGTGATAACGTTAAGCAGTTCATCGGAAGCAAAGTACCACAATTCCTTGAGGATCACAAAATCAAAAGAATCCTGTCGACGCCCAACTACCCGTATGAAAATGGTTAGGCCGAATTTACAAACAATACCTTCATTCAAAACATAAAAAAAGAAGTTGGAAAGTGCTAAGGAAAATGGAGAGAAATATACCCGAAGTGCTATGGGCATATTGAACAACTCCAAAATCAAGCACAAGAGAAACATCCTTCTCTCTGGTATAAGGTGCCGAAGCTTTGATATCGGTAGAGGTCGAAGAGCCAAGCGCTAGATTCCGACACACCACTGAGATCTCGAATAATGAGGCCATGATTGCATCCCTCGAAATATTGGATGAAAAGCGAGAAGCTTCACTGGTCCGAATGGCCGCCCAAAAATAAAAAATTGAAAGGTACTATAACAGGAGAACAAATCTCTGACATTTTGGAGTCGGGGACTTAGTCCTAAGGAAAGTCACCCTTGATACCCAAAACTCTAATGAAGGAAAGCTAGGATAAAATTGGGAAGGACTGTACCACATCCTTGGAGTGATCGGCAAAGGATCCTGCAAGGTCGGCACCATGGAGGGCGAACAACTTCCAAGCAATTTGAACATATCAATGATCAAATGTTACTACTGATAAGGTGTCCGATGGAAGATGTCGAAACGCCCCCCGACTTAAAGACCTTGGGTTTTAAAGCATGTGATGCACTCTTTTCCTTCGATCGGATTTTATCCCAAGAAGGGTTTTACCGATAAGGTTTTTAACGAGGCAACATCTATATGCTACCTAAGGAGAACTTATCAAGTATTCAAGACTTCTTTTCAATTAACCTCAAACATTGGGGGGCATCCCCTCGGAAGATCACCTTCTAGAAGAAATTAAAATGAGCTAGAAAGAGTCACAACAGGAAAATGATGTATCGGGCCAAACAGTCATATGAACCGTGTTCGCATAAAATAATTGTGACATTGATGGTAAAAATATTGTTACTTGTACCAAGTAATCGATAAATATTTTGTCCTCCATCAAAATGCTTTACGCTTCAAAGAAATATGCTACTTTTACAAGAAATGGCTTCAGAGCCAGAAATTTATCGAACACTCGGGGACTGACGCCAAAAACTCGAGGCCACATGACCTCTGGTTCAGAAACTTCAAACTCGTAAGCCCTTAATGAGGCAACACCAAGTTTACAAAGAATGGCTCCGGAGCCAAAAAACTTTCGACGTCTCAAGGACTGTCGTCGACTATCATCTCGTCAAGCTATTAGAAACTCAAGACCGTAAGACCTCAAGCGAGCAACCTCGAGTCCAAAATCCTTCCATGCGACAATATTAGAAAATGTAAGACATCCACGAGGCATTATCAACAATATAAGACCTCTATAAGGCAACACCAAAACTGTAAGACCTCAGGCAAGGCATGAACCATATATGTACCAAGTAACTTATTTGTAAGACCTCAAGCAGCGCATAAACCATACTTGTACCAAGTAACTTACCTATAAGACCTCAAGTAAGGCAAAATAAAGTATGTAAGACCTTATGAAAGGAATTACCCCGATCTTAAGGTTAAGGCTATATATCCGAACTTATAAGACACCTAAAAAGGCATACCCTCGATATAGATGCCGAAACTACTTCACTCGGGGACTAAAAGGCTCCGGCCAAACACAATAACTATGGATACAAGGCTGTAACATAAAACTAACACGACTCGGGGATGCCTGACAGTCGCTATAAAATCACAGGCCTTAAATTACTTTGAAAAAACATCAAAAAGAACTGGTTAATCAGACTACCCTCGGCATAAGTAAAAGAGTTTTGATCATACTAGCTCCGAACAATAGACTTTGAAATAATTCAGCCATTGAGTGAAAACTACCAAGGTGCTTATTTATCGCTACATAACGGCTCACAATCATAGTTCTTATTAATCCGTCGAAGAGTTGGGCTGTCACGACCTTGATTTCCCACCGACAGGAGTCGTGATGGTGCCTACTAATGAAAGCTAGGCAAGCCGACTATTTGAACAAATTTTCCCCTTTTTTTCCATTTTAACCCTTTAATAAGTATGAAGCAATAACTTATAAACAACGGAATTTTTAACAAGCGGAAGAGAAACAGTAAAGCCATATGAATATATCCAACCAACTGTTTTGAACAACTACTACCTAGAACTGGTATCACGGCTATACAAACAGTCTAAGATTACTACAAACAAAGGTCTAAATGAAATAGCAAAATACTGTCTCTGGGATTACATAAAAGAAACAGGAATAATAGATAGAGGGAGATGCCATGGCCTGCAGACGCCTGCAAGACTAAATCAGAATATCTAACTTGACTGAAGGCAGCTGTCAAGCTAAGGTCTGAATGCTACTGCTCTGGGATATGCACAAAGTACAGAGTGTAGTATCAGCACAACGGACCCCATGTTCTGGTAAGTGCATAGCCTAAGCTCGGCGAAGTAGTGACTAGGCTTGGACCAGACTACCAAATAAACTGTGCAGTTATATAATGTACATCGGAATATAAAACAAAAATAACAAGTAAGGATAGAGGGAGACATGCTGGGGGGGGGGGGGAAATATCATTTACCAACAGAAATTTAAGAGGTAAAACATAAAGAACAATTTAACGTTCACTGCAAAAGAATAAAGAACTCGTAACGAATCAATAAGAACTTTTACTATCTATTGTTGTGACGCGCAACCCGATCCGAATCATAACACACTATTGCGGCGTGCAACCCGATCCAAATCACAAAAACACTATTGCGGCATGCAACTCAAACCATATCATTTATCACTATTGCGGCGTGCAATCCGATCCAATTATATTATTATTGAGGCGTGCAACCCAATCCAAACATAAGATTGTTGCGGCGTGCAACCCGTTCCACATATATAGTTCAACACCCAAAACACAATGGGTGTCCCGGCAAGGGCTCAATAAGGAAGTAACACTATCCCGGCAAGGGAATCGACAGTATAAGTAAAAAATTAGCTATAACCAAACTTGTTCCAACATAATTTCCTCAACTAGCACCAAGACTCAATCATAAGTAATTTCCACGAGAATAATCATAATCCTTTCTCAACACAGAGAATTAACCACATAGGCATTTCGTAGTATTCATTAAGAACACAACAATTTCACTTCACAACTTATGGTCATGCTTGACACCAACATATGGATACTCGTCACCACGCCTATACTTTGTACTCAACAAGTAACACGTAGCAAATAGGAAACGACTCCTAATCCCTCAAGATAAGGTTAGATCAAATACTTACCTCGAACTTTCACGACCAACACAAGCCTCAGACACCATTTTTCCTTTAGAATTCGCCTCTGAACAACTCGTATCTAATCCAAATTGATTTAACAACATCAATAAATGATCAAGAATTCATACCCAATTCTTAATTATAGATTTCTTATCATTCTTCGCAAAAAGTCAAAAATCGACCCCGGGCCCGCTTCGTCGAAACTCGAGGTTCGGACAAAAATCGATCACCCATGTACCCACGAACCCAAATATGCGATAAGTTTCAAAATTCAACCCTAAAACGAGGTCTAAATCCCAATTAATCAAAAACCCTAACTCTACCAAAATCCCCAATTTTCTACAATTAAAACCCTAGGATTTTAGATATTAATTGATGAAAAACATTAGAGAATTGAAAGACATTAGTTAATGAACACTTAATTATGATTTGGGAAGAAATCCTCTGGAGAAAATGACCCTAGACCTTCTATATTTATGAAATTTTGAAAGAGAAATGCTGAAGTTTTGTTTGAAAAGACTCCGCTGCCTGACTTTCGTAGCTGCAGTGCTTGGATCGCACCTACAGAATCGCACGTGCAGAAATTTGGTCGCTTCGGCAGAAATGATTAGGCATGCTGGAGCCGCATCTGCGGAGCGGGGGG